>BHFT01045810.1:0-10034 GCA_004320025.1 Laticauda laticaudata | reverse complement strand
AGTCAGCATATTGCCCCCAACAATTTGGGTCCTCATTTTACCTACCTCGGAAGGATGGAAGGCTGAGTCAACCTTGAGGTTAGTGAGATCCAAACTGCCAAATTGTAGGCAGCTGGCAGTCAGCAGAAGTAGCCTGCAGTCCTGCACTCTAACCACTGTGCCACCATGGCTCATAAAGAACATTAAATACTTGTGCAGTCCCTCTAATTAGATATACCAAAGGAATAATTGACTAGACCCAAGCTGAAATGGATAAACTTGGTTGGAAAACTAGGAAACTAATGACCATACATCATGTGCTTCATTCAATAAATGTCACACACATATAAAGGTAATAAGAGGAATATAAAAAAACTAGAATAAGAAAAATACAGTCTGAATGACTATATCAGGAAAATTAAGGAGGTTCTGCTTGCAAAAGATTGTAAGGAAAGGCTCCCAAAGACAACAAAACCTAAACTGGGATGTAACAAATAGGTCAAAGTCAAATTAATATCTGAAAAAGAGCTAGTTTACATCTAAACATTAAGTTTATTGACTTGGAGGTCCCTGGAGATTTGATCTCCAGTTTCACTTTCTTGTAATTTTCTACTAGGAAAAGGTCACTTTTCCTAATTTATATACAATTCCATTAAAGTGGGAGTTAGAATTGTTTGTGAATGTTCCAGCATCTTGGTGGAACTTGGCTGTAGTTGCATTAAAGGCCTTAGCAAAGGATTCAGATAACATAAACAGAGTTGGAAGGGACCTTGTAAGTCATCTAGTCCACCCCCTCACCCAAGCGGGAGACCCTACACCCTTTCTGACAAATGGCGGTCCAATCTTTTCTTGAAAGTCTCAAGTGATGGCGCTCCCACCACTTCCAAGGGCGAGCTGTTCCATTGGTTGATTGTTCTATCAGAAAGTTTCTCCTTATTTACAGGTTAAATCTCTCCTTGTTCAGTTTCCATCCATTATTCCTTGTCTGACCTACAGGAGCTTTAGAAAATAGCTTGACCCCTTCCTCCTTGTGGCAGCCCCTCAAATATTGGAGGACCACTATCATGTCTCCCCTGGTCCTTCTCTTCACTAGATTAGCCAAGCCCAGTTCCTGCAACCGTTCATTGTATGTTCAAAGCTGCTTCAGCCAGGGAAGAGTGGTTAGAGACATGTTAGCTTCCTAAATATATCAATACTCTTGATATTATACCTTTGCATGTATAATTTCCTTAGTATAAAACCTGCCTTGTAAATATCCCCTTTGGTACTAAAATGTTTATCAAGATTAGCATGAGCCTTATTTCATTTCTATCATTAATTGGAACTTGATTGGGCCCCTACATACAGAGATAATGTGATCCTCAACCACTTTGCTAAATCATGGATTAAAGAAATGCTAACATCAAGCAGTCTCTGCTTATATGTGAACAATTAATCTGTAACTAAACAAGCTATCAATAGTTTATGTATTATGCAAACCAGGAACACTGGAGAAAAGTGTTTCTGGTTTGTTTTTTCCTCCTGGAGAAAAGCCATGGTTTGTTTTAGTAAACTTTGTTTTGTTTTGAACAAATCAGAATCTCTGGATTTCCCTATACCATAACCTTGTGCACAGATGTATTGATTTTTTAAAAACTCAACACATTGCTTACTTGCTAAGTAAAACACGTTATCATCGCTCTGAATATCATCACCACAAATGATATTATTTTGCTGTGCAGAGGACAAGTGGAATTGAAAGAAAATTGGGCTGGAGAGAAATTATTTGCAAACTGTATGCAGTCAAATATATTTCAATAGAATAATGAAACAATGTTATGTAAAAGGTAATAATGCAAAAGGTCTGGCAATTGACTTTCAAAAATTGTACTTTTACAAATCACTGTAAATTAAGAGGACTGATCAAGAAAAAACCAAAGTCCCAAGCTATTTTTAAGGCACTGAGATTATGTGCTATCAAGTCATTTTCAACTCTTAAGGGCCACATAGATAAAAAGACCACACAGATAGATTCTCCAAACAGATCTATCACTAACCTTTTCTTCATGTCTCCCAATGGTGCACTCATCCCCTCTTGTTGGCCTATCCACCTTGTCTTCTTTTTCTTTTCTTTCTTAACGTTATAGCCTTTTTCAAAGTGGGTCTTCATATAGTGTATCAGTTTATGCCTCAAGTGACAACTATGTATTAATTTGCTCACTGAGCCAAAGCATAGATAATCTTTCTATCCCACTTCTTGAAGTTCAATTTTTGCTTCCATAGAGGGTCACAGATCTATCAAAAGGGGAAAAAATACATTTCAGAATCCAAAGCAATTCTTAGTGAAGCAAAATCTGGTTGGATCCTGAAATCACTTTTTCCTTATTCATAGGAGAAAAATAGGACAAATATGGATCCAGTTGTGTACCTTAAGAACTATACTGAATCCAGAAACCGAGATCCAACAGGTGTTAATTTTTTTTTTGCAGATTTTTGTAAGAGAGCTCTTGTTAATACTATTGCCTAAACCACTCTCAAGTTAACTGGCTGGAAGCCATGTTTTAATGAAATAGCAACAGCTGTGTTCTCTGATGGAAATATATTTAACTAGTCCTGTCTACAGAGCAAGCCTAATGCATATAGTGTTTGTATCGTACTAGTAATGTAAGTATACATAATTTATGTTTGAATTTTTTCATTGCAGTTTTACAACTTTTTTCCATTGCTGATAGTTGCTTTTAATTTATTTCAAGATAAAGATTTAGACAGTTTAGAATGTATATGCCCTCAATAAAGACCTAACTTTTGGTTCAAACTAGTACCTTTTTTTTTTTTTTACAATTCTATTAAAAGGGTTTTGTTTAATTTTCACTTTGGGACTTTTATTTTTCACTAATCTGTGAATATAGTTAGGTTTCTTTCCTGTGCAATCATGCCCAGCAACCACAAATTATATTAAATGGAGAAAGCTAATATAAAAAGAAGGGATGGAGAAAGATACATCATAAGAAAGTTGAGGTAAAATTAGTGCAAACTCCTGGTTTAAGGTGAAAATTAGGGTCTGAGAATGTCTGAAACTGGTTAAGTGATCAGACATCCTCTCTCTCAATGTTCTGCAATGTCTTATTTAAAAATTTCCATCTCTTTTAACATCAGTCTTACTTAATGCTCTTATTTCTGCTAGATTTACCTTTCCATGTTCTGAAGAACCATCTTGTTTTTTTTTAGGGCTTATTCCTTTCTCATTCTAATCATTCTAATATTAAGATGCAACCAGGCCTCTTAACTTTAATGTTTGCCTATTTAAAGCTAAACATTCTTCAACAGTCTTAAATATCTCGTGCTATCATAATAATTTTACAAAGTCATATACCCTATGCACTTTAATGTAGTGCAGGAAGGATTTTATAGGTAACAATTAGCATATGAATTGCACCAGAAGCCAAGTGGCAGTCAACATAGCTCATGCAGCAATGACACATTGACATAAATGCAATAATCCAATTGTGAGTTGATTAGGACATGAATGCCTGTCTGAAGAGTATTCTGGCTGAGGAAAGGGCACGTGTAAATGTCTTTGTATAAGACCAGTGCAAAGGTCCTCCTGGTCATGGTTGCCACCTTCTCATCAACTCCCAAAAGACCCCCAAGTTGAACTGGGAAATTCACATTTTAAAAGCTTTCCTCTTCACCCATATCATTAAGGAGGTAGGTTGCAGAAATTTTGTTTTCACAGTAAGTTCCAACTTTCTGGAAAAAAGCAGATAGGAGCTTAAACTATCATTAGCACATACCTCTTCTGCAAAAAAAAAAAAATCAAGAGTAAAAAAAAGGTGTNAAAAAAAAAAAAAATCAAGAGTAAAAAAAAGGTGTTGCACTAAATGCTTCTTTTTGTGGAGGTGTAGAGGGACGAAACTCTGCATTTTATCTATATCCACTGACCCAACCCTAAATACCTTATTAGGCACATAGGGTTTTCTTTGGCTGGGTCCACACATCTCACATCCTCAGGTGAAACAATACCATCTTCTTAATTCAATTCTTGGAAGCTGAACAAATCAGAAGTGTTTGCATTGCATAGGTTGGATTCACATAAGCTTATCTAAAATGTGGCTGTCATATAAACAGATATGAATTTATCTAAAACCTCACTTTTGTTTTTAATTTTAAACACTCTGCTGGAAGTTCTTTTGCATAACTGTTTTTACTTTTAGTAAATAGCTAAAATTATTCTGCTAGATGACTTAAATGAATGAATGAGAATGAAAGAATACAGAAAAACTGACAGAGATACCAGTATTTAGGGATCCAAGAATGAATGACAATAGTGATTGTTTTGTGTTTAAGCTTATACACAAATACTAAAGGAATGAACATGCGGTTGAAAATAAAATTGATTTAATAATATGAATAAAGGATTAGTGAAGAATAGAAAGGATGAGAGATTATCAGAGTAAAACAGACAAATTTCTGGTGGGGTTAAGAGTGGAAAAGAGAAGTGGTTGGAAAGAAAAGAAACAGGAATGAAATTAGAACTGCAGGAGAAAAATATGGAACTATAAAAAGTATTGGAAGACAAATTACTGTCACAAAAGAATGAATTGAATGTAGACAAAAAGGACATGGAAACTGCTTGCAACAGAATGAAAACAATGTTGAAGAATGCCAAGAAGTGTATTGAGTTATGCTAATGAAAATCTTCAAAAAGGATTTTTGGTAGAATGATTGAAATGAAGAGAAGGATTGCTGCAAAAAATTAGAATGACAGACAGAAATCTAATAAATATGACTGCAAACAATATATTTAAAACAGAACAAGAAATGTATGTTTTGGAAATAGATGAAACAGTTATGCAAAAGAACTTTCAGCAGAATGTTTAAAATTAAAAACAAAAGTGAGGATATCATTTGGAATGCAACTGGAATGAGGAAATGTTGGAAGGCGTGATTTGTAAAAATAGAGACTTATTAAAAAAAAGTGCCATTGAAATGAATGCTATACATGCTAGCATCCAATAAAACACTGATGAAAAGCCAAATATAACTACTATAAAATATTGCAGATGGTAAAAGTTATATCCCTTGAGAAATAATAAAATACACATGTAGGTGGCTTACAGAGTGCCAGTGTGTATATACACGTGTATATACACATGTGTGAATATTGCATTTGTAACAATAATCTTTAGGAATGGGTTTGTTAATGTGCTCAGAAAAATGTCCAACAGAATTCTGACCAAAAAGGTAACAAAGAGTAAAGTCTGGAAAATGTAGACAAGGGGGTTTGTTTAGCAAATAATCCAACATTATGCATGGAATAAGTCAAGCATTGTGTTTACAGAATAACAGAGTTGGAAGGGACCTTGTAGGTCATCTAGTCCAACCCCCTGTTCAAGCAGGAGACCCTATACCATTTTTGAAAAGTGGCTGTCCAGTCTCTTCTTGAAAGTCCCCATTGATGAAGCACCCACAACTGTTCCATTGGTTAAGTGTTCTCACTGTTAGGAAATTTCTTCTTAGTTCTAGGTTGAATCTCTCCTTGATCAGTTTCCATCCATTGTTCCTTGTCTGGCCTTCGGGTGCTTTGGAAAATAGGTTGTCTTCCTCCTGTCTGTGACAGCCCCTCAAAATATTCATATTCCCTTGTTTGTTTATAATTTATGGAGAAATGCTTGTGGTGAGGCCACAGGTGTGTTTGGTTTGGACAGGAATTTGTGCACAAATGATGCTATGCTTGTGATTTGAAGCAGATATTGGACTGTATGCTGCAGCAAGAAATATGAATCTGAAAATTAATGTCTCAAAAGACCAAGATAGTGTGATAGGAAAAATGGAATGAATTGCAAGTTATATATAAATACCAAACATCTAGAGCACCCTATCAAACTCAAATTTCATTGAGGGCCACATCAGGGTTGTATTTGACCTTGGAGGGCCAGGGGTGAGCATGGCCAGCACATGTCTCATTTTGGAGGCACCTGTGATGGCCAAATGCTAAGGCAGGACTTCACCAAGACCCTCACTCTCATTATAATCTTCTTTATCTCCTTTCATTCCTCCCTTCTTTCCCTTCCTTCCTTCCTCTTTTTCCTTCCCTCTTCCTTTTCCTTCCTTCTTTTCACTAGCAGAGGGCTGCAGGAGGCTGTTGCAGCCAAAAACGGGCTGCACGGGGATCAAGCATAGCCCCCAGCTCCATTTTTGCTGGCAGAGGCACTGGTCCTTTGCTGTTTTCAAGCCGGGCCCCATGGGCCACATCGAAGCACCCTGCAGGCTGGATCCAGCCCACAGGCCTTGAGTTTGACACCCCTGAGCTAGAACAAGCTGATTAAAATGTATATTTCAACACTGACTAAAAATAGAAAAGTTCATGAAAAAAATTCAAGGATAGTTCAAATGATCATAGAAAGGGAATAGGTACTTTATGATCCCTTGCAAGGAATGTTTGTCAAGCAAACAAAAAGGACTGTGTAAAAGGGGATACTTCTGCCTCTGTTATATGAAGAGTTGGCTTATATCAGGAGAAAGAAAACATTAAGTTGAATGCACAGGATTGGATTCCAGGTGTGTGTCTGTTAAAATAGGAAGTGGTAAAAATGAATTAATGTGGAATGCAGATGAATTGAATACAAAAGAAAAGAAAAAGCATACAGCATGCTAAACTAGTAACTAATTTAAGTGAAGAGTGAATGAAAGAGTGGGCCAAAGTAGAAAAAGATGAAGTAGAAAACTGAAAATAATGGCTGGAACTGATGAGATACAAAGCAAAAAAAGAGCGAAGATTCAAGAGAAAAAAATTACAAATGAGAAGGAAGCAGGGATACAAAGGCATTCAGTATAGCAAGCTCTGTTGATGTAAAGCAGATTTTCCTTTAATTTTTTTAAAAATTTCACGCTCTTTAGTCCTACGCTTATTATTTAACCCTTTTTCTGTGCTGGGAATTGTAATGCTCACCCCAAAAGGGAACAGTATGGTATGTATCCATGTGTATGCGTGCACAGCGAACAGGGCCAACTTTGGGCCCTAATCCTACACCGAATACTTACTTACAAGGGGTGGAGGGATTCTCTGGCTACATACCAGAAGAATGTCAGGGCAGAAATAGCATCACAGGGAAGGCTGACAAGTCTGCATCACAAGGGGAAAAAAGCACAATATAACCCATCGGGCCCCTATAACGTCCATGCTGCATCCAGTGGGGGGGGGAAGTATGATAGCTTAGAAGAGCTTTAAAAACCAATGCAAATAACGTTCTTTGGGGCACCGGCAACCCTAAAACTTTCGCGTTTGCCTCCTCGAGAAAGCTCAGGATACGGGGGAATCCAGTCAAGGAGAGTTCCCTGCGGGGAGGAGACAGGTGGGTCTTTGAAGCTGAAATAAATCCAAACGGCATCCAGAATAAGCCTCCTCGATAGCAGGTTTGCGCTGAACACGCTGCTGGCTTTCGGGTTTAGCAAAATCCGCGCAGGGAGCTTCCGAAAAAAAAAAGAAAGAAAGAGAAAGAAAGAAAGAAAGAAAGAAAGAAAGAAAGAAAGAAAGAAAGAAAGAAAGAAAGAAAGAAAGAAAGAAAGAAAGCCTCGTGGTTTTTTAACCCAGAGCAATTTCAGGAGCGTAAACTTTGAGTTCAGTTGTTTTCGAGGCCCGGGGGGGGGGGGGGAAAGAGGCGCCAAAAAAGCAGCAGCGGGTAAGGACGAGAAAGCAGCGGGGCGAGTCTTGAGAGTCTCTGCCCGGTGCCTTGAACGTCCAGCCCCGTCCAAGTGGGAGGAATCGCTCGGCTTTCTCTCACACACCCCTTTCTTCCCTTCTTTCTCTCCCTTCAGGGGACGAAAGAGGAGAGCGCGCCACACCGAGAGCTCCGGCTCCCGACTCCGCCCCGTTCCCGAGTTTGTTTGGGTCCTCCGCAGTTGCGTCCTGGTGTGGTGGAAGATGGAAGGCTACAAGCTTTTCCTGGCCTTCCTCGCCTCCGCGTTGCTGCTCGGCTTCCTCTCCGTCGTCTTCGCCCTGGTCTGGGTCCTCCGCTACCGCGGGGGGCTCGCCTGGAACGGGGACTCGGCCGAGTTCAATTGGCACCCGCTCCTCATCATCGCGGGCTTCGTGTTCATCCAAGGGATCGGTGCGTAGCGAGGACCGGGTGGGTGGAAGGGTTTGGAGGGCAGCCGAGCGATCGGGGCCGGGAATGGGGTAGGGTGGAGAGGGAGGAGAGGTCGCGAGAGGAGCCTGCCGGGCTTTATTTATTTCTTCATTTATTCCCCCCCCCCCTTGCGAAGGCGGCAACTCGCCTAGAAGCAACACTTGCACAGCATGGCGGGTCCGTTAGTCCCCGTGGGGGGTGGGGTGGGGTGGGGTGACAAACTGACAGGCCCCGTCAGCTTTCCGGCCCCGGGTTGGCACTGCAACTTCAAAAGGCGGCTGGGGTCGCAAGCCGTCGCTCGCCAGGGCTGCGGTGGCAAGTTGAGGATCTCACACTGCAAGGGGAGCAGCTCGCTGGAGTTGGGAGGGGAAACCCGCAAAGAGTTGGGGGAATTCTCCGGCTTGGGCTGACCTCTCGCTCTAGGCCTCTCCCCACCGCCTTTTGGTTCTTGAGGAAGCTCTCCGAACCCGCTCACCCGGGGACGGTGCCTCTTGGCGCCCTTTCAGCTACAAAGCGAGCCTCGCTCCAATTACGTCCAAGGAGCAACTCTTGAGTGTGGCAGTTGGAATTGGGAGTTGGGGAGTCCTGGGGGTGGGTGGGTGGGGGGGNGTCCTGGGGGTGGGTGGTGGGGGGGTCTCTTGAGTTTGCTTTGCAGACGCCTCATGACCCAAGTGGGTAAACACACTTAAGAAGTG
This sequence comes from Laticauda laticaudata, assembly GCA_004320025.1. Classification (NCBI taxonomy): domain Eukaryota; kingdom Metazoa; phylum Chordata; class Lepidosauria; order Squamata; family Elapidae; genus Laticauda; species Laticauda laticaudata. Next base: position 1,252 of record BHFT01045810.1, on the reverse strand, counting down.
TTGCAAAACTGCCAGCCGGATTCCGAAAGCGGGCTGTCGCGACGTGCATGTTATCTTCTTGGGCTTGGGCCCTTTTCTGTTTACCCGTAAGATTAATCATATCTCGTCCAGGGCAAGAAGGGCGTGAGGTATTCAGGCTTCCCTGGTGTTTTTGTTTTTTTCCCCTCAGTTGACTGCGTTTTTAATAGCAACGGCTTTGGAACCGTGAATTCTCTGCGGCGACTGTTGCACTGACGCCTTTCCAGACTTGAAAAACGCAGACGCACTCGTGGTTTCTTTGGATTATTTCGAAAATCCTTGGTAGTTGATAAACAGTTGTAAATAAGGGCGGTGTTCTGTCTGGACAGCACAGGCGGGGAGGAAGAAGATTGCTACGAGGAGGAAGACTAATAGGGATGGCACAAAGGAAACCGCCAGTGTCTGGGTTACTGGAAAACCCCATTGTGTTCTGATGATTAGCACTTATGTCAGTTTCTGTAGAATTGTCTTAATATAAATATTTGACCGTTTTGGTTTTAGTTCATGAAGTAATTTTATTTCATTGATGATGCAGGAATCACATCTGTAGAATGTCTTTTAATTAATAATCATCTTGTACTTAATGCTAGATTTGTGTTATTTAAAATAGATTTAATACTGTAATGGGAGGAAAACCCAGCTGGGGACTTCACTTGGTAATATGAATGGTGAAACAAAGAAGTCTTAATGGTAGAAAATCTCAGTAGGAAAAAAAAACCCTAAAAATTAATACACATACTGTATAATGATACTATATGAGGTTTATAATGTCTGATAAGTATAGGAAATCAGATTTGGACTTGCAAATTAACTGTACAAGCTGGGAGTTGTTAGATCTTCAGAGTCCAGAAGAGAAAAATATGAGAGATTTTAAAAGTAAAAGCAAACCACAAGAAGAGTTGTGTGCTTAATTTTAACAAATCCATTTCTGTTCATTCACCTGCAAAATCTTTTAAACTACAGTGTGCAATATGCCAGGCATTGGAAACTTTATACCTTGCCCATTGGCATCTGCTCATGCTAACAGCCAGATCTGAATTGATTCTTTCTCCTAACTTGCTGCGCAATGCCCCTTCCTCCCAATTATATTCATTTACAAGAACACATTTGGAAATCAGATATTTTTAGAAAAGGAATGTGGCATGTTGCAGTTTTGTATGTGTTTTGTTCGGAAAAACACGAGGTAGACCGGGTTCCAACAGCAAAGTCTTTATTTAAGTCAGGATGTAGAAAG
>BHFT01045809.1:0-11606 GCA_004320025.1 Laticauda laticaudata | reverse complement strand
GATTTCACATAAGTGTGATTGACTTGGAGTTACATTGTGTTGTTTAAGTGTTCCCTTTATTTTTTTGAGCAGTGTATATTGTGCTACTTCTCCCTTCTATCACTTCTAAAATCTCAAAACTTGGGGATGCTTTTTCTTTCTGCGCATATTACAAATGATTGGCGTTTTATCTTGTGACTGTTAACATTGGGTTCAGATCTGTATTCAAACTGGGTCTCATCTCAACTGTGTTTTGGACATTTGCTATTTTCTCCATCTTCTACCAAGAAAGTAACAAAAAATTACCCTGAGGTTAAAAGGAATATGTTGAAATATAACATAGTGACCTTGCAAAGGAGAAACCCTGAAACATAGATGAGAATTGGACAAAACAAGTACAGCCAGAGGTGTTATAAAGAGATTTCCAACCCTCTATGTGATGAGCTAAGTAAATTTCAACTGGAATACGGGATTTGTCTACTGCTTTGCAACTACATTATATTTGTCTTTGAGTCACTGCCCTACAATCCCATTTATGAAGAGCTTTTGAAGGACAAAAGAACACAATATATGATTAGCTATATTTGTTATGTGGCTTAATTAAGAATAAAATGACTGACAACCAGTATATTAAAAAAAAAACCTGTGTTGAACATGCCCTGTTTCAAATTGGAAACAATTGTTCAGACATTTCTGGAAAGTTTCCAATATTGTATTAATTTTTCTGGAGAAGTTACAAGTTCTAAATCAAGCACCGAACATTTTGGAATATCCAGAACGTTTCCAATAACACCAGAACAACCCATTTCAAGCTTGAAATGTTTTGAATATAAAACAGCAGCCTCTTATGGATAACATTCCACTGAATTTGCTCATCAGGCATGTATTTTAAATTAGGAGTGAAAAGGTTTTTTTAAAAAAAAAATTTAATGGGTATCACAAAATATATATCCACAAAAGCAGCCCTAGATTTGTTCCCCTGAAGGATAGCAATTAATCAATTGGTTGGCAACCAAGAGCAAAGGATGGATTTGGGCAGATCAAGTGTCACAAGCAGGGGCCTCAGTTGGGTGCTGCTAAAAGTTATAAAGGCAGCCTAATTCACCTCATAAAGTTGTTAATGTTTCTTGAAGCACTCAACTGAGGCCCCTGGTTGGTGCAGTGCTGAAGGTGCGGGCCTAGAAACCAAAAGACCAACCAGGATGCTGTGTGGTCTTCTAGCCCTCTCCTCAGTGTGGTCCTCTACCTCTCCTTTCAGGTACCAAAGCCAGTTAGGTGAATTTGGGACACTTTCTCAGGTGAGTCCACCTTGCAGGTTTTTGCTGTGCAGCAAGCAGGGATCAAAAGCATTAGATGTGCTGCCTTGAATTACAGAAAAAAAGACATAGAAATCTAAGAATAAATTAAAGTTTGGCAATCAAGTGTAAAGATTTAATTACTATAGTCATGAGGGATTGAAATTTTAAAGTTAAAAAGGTATTTCAGAATCTCGACAAAATGTTAGAAATAATAAAAACTACTTATGGTTTAATAATTAAAATAATTTTTAAAAGTTTTTAATGAATAAATTATGACCGGAGCTGGGCAAGGATGAATGACTCCTGTGATTTACAGACAATAAAAATTAGCTTGCTCCAATCGTTTCTTTTATTGGATTTCCTCCACAACATTTAACGCTTATTTTTAAGTTTCTATTTCTATTCCTTTTTAGAGATAATCTTTCCTCCCCACACCCCAAGCAAAAGAAAAGAAACAACAAAAATAATAATTATCCACACAAAGGTTCTTTTTAGTCAGAAGTAGAGGCACAATTTCTTGCAATGCCAGCAACAACAAAAACCAAACCATTGTCTTTCATTGCACATTTCAGTGCATATGAAAATCTTATTAAAATTGCAGTTTTTCTCAAATCCAATATAACATTGAGAGTTGTGTACCATGTTGCAAAGTCTAAAATGAGTTGCTTTGTCAGTACAAAATATTACTATTTGCCCAGATTCATTATGAATTTCATCTTATTAAAAACACTAAATTATGTTTCTGATGCAATTAAACTACATATGCAAATATACCAGAATATAATGCAGGAACCAGTTTAATACAGCAAGTGCTAAGAGTTTGCATCAGATTAATATTTAAACTTGCATTTCCTCTCTACATAAACATTCCTAAAAATAGATCCATCTCAGGAATGTATTCTCTCTCCCACTTAACTGCTATACGTATGTATATATGCATGCATCTATATATGTGTGTATTTAAATTAATTTATAGAAGTAGTCCTCAAATCATGAGAACGGGGACCAGAACTTCTGTTGCTAAACAAGTTGTTAAGTGAGTCATACCTGATTTTATTAACTTTTTTTACCAGTTGTTAACTGAATCACTGCAGTTACTAAGTGAATCATGTGATCATTAAGCTAATTTGGTTTCTGTCCATTGAACTGCTTCTCAGAAGCCAGGTGGCAAATGATGATCACATGACTTAGGCCAATGCAGTTGTCAGAAATACATGCTCACTGCCAAATATTCAAATTTTGATCACATAACTGTGGCGATGCTGTGATAGTCAAAAGTGTAAGTACTGGTCAGAAGTCATTTTTTTCAGTGCTGTTATAACTTAAACAATCACTAAAGCCCATGTCACACTGCACCAACGGATGCAAAGAGGATGTAAAATGGACAAAAAAGCTTGCCATCCGTTGGAAAACCCATGCATCCATTGTGTACCTTCACTGCGGTACGTCTTTCTACATTCTAATCCGGCTACTACTATTTCATCTGCTCAAAAGTTTTTGCAGCTGCACAAAACTTTTTCAGCGCTATGAAACTTTTCCGCCCATACCATCACATCCGCAACACATACAGGCCAACAAACTTCTACTCCATTTCATCCAGTTACACGTCCAATTGTATCCTCTTGCATCCTCTGGCGATGCTGCGCCAACTCACCATCTGCTTCAGTGAAAGCAGAAAGAGGAGGAAGTTGAAAGGTACTAACGATCACCACAGCATTAGTAGCACGGGACATTAGAAAGGATGAAAATAGATGCAGCTTGGATATAAAGCATTTAAAATGGAAAAAAACGTCATACTAATGGACGTATCTCATACTTAGGATGCTGGAGTATGTCTAAGTATGTGCAAGACACCTAGCGAAAACCGACATTCCTATAAAAAGGGGGAGAAATATCACTCTGATCTCACTATCAGTCAGCAGCCCTGATTGCAGACCTCTTCACCCTTTATCTTGCTCTTCCACATCATCCAGTTATGTCCCATGGCCATCATCCACACTCCTTTTGGTAGCCTCATCATTCCAACACCAGAACCAAGCCCTCTTCAGAACTGTTTCACCTTTCTACGCAAGGAGAAGGAACGCCCAAGAGCTGTTTGGTCTGAAATGGTCGGAGAAAGATTGGAGTTTGCACTCTATGACAAAACTGATGTGAGTGAGAATTTAAACCCTCGTTGCATTCCAGCACTTTCAATGAGGATTGCCACCAGCCATGTTTGACGAAGTTGTGAGCGGCTGAGACGCAGGTTGACCAAGCCGAGCACCAAACCTTCCGTCCCAGCCTGGACCCTGGACTCAAGTGGCATGACTCTGCACCATCTGGCCTCTGGCACACATACCAGAAACAGTGCAGTATGCCTGGAGGTTCCACACAACACCATCAGCATTGGTCAACAGAAGAGCTGCAAACCCATCTCGAGAATACTTGGGGAGCTCCTCCAGTGCCCCCACCACTGAAGAGGGCTGGAGGAAAGTTGCAGAGCATGGTATCAGAGGTGGAACTTCTCCCACACTGTTGAGCCATAGATGGAAGCACGGCCTGCAAAGCTTCCAGTTCAAGTCAGGTCCACTTATTTCAACTACAATGGCTTTCTGCAGCATCATCCTCTTTGCCCATGTGAGGCTGACTTCAAGTTCATGACATCGATGCTTCAGGCAAACGGATCAGCTTCAGATCCCAGATAAACAATGCCGCATGACCCTCAAGGATGGGCTGCGAACGCAACCTCATCATGTTTCACAGATCCAATTTCGAGCCTATTGCAGAACAGGGCTAAAGAACACAAATGAAACCTCCAAGTTCCTTAAAAAACGCTGTACGCTTGATATAGATTCGCAGTGCACACCTTCACATCAAACGTTATACCCAATGACAACACAAGATGTGCCCTACTTCATCGTGCGGTGATGCACCCTTCTCCTCAGAACCTACCTCATAAGCCCTACACTTCCAGAATACCTCCCTGAAAGAGAACTTTCAACTGCAGGCTGTCAAGGCAAGCGGGTGAAACAGCCTTGGGCATCCTGGCCAACAGGTTCCAGTACTCCTCATCACCATGCAGCATTGCCACAGACTGTGAGGACATCCGGGGAAGCTTGCTGCATCCTGCATAATCTCAATGCGCACCGCTAACCCAGTGTTGCAGAACACTTGTGACCCATCAACAAAGCAATGGACCAATGAAAAAAGGCCTGCGTATGGAGGCAAGACAAAACTTGATAGACACTGTGATGTGCAAGGGCCCCAACAGAGCTTCACGTGAAGTGGAAGAAGCAGTGCAACCTCCTGGAAACACTGGTGCAAACTCCTCAGCGGGAGCAGTGACTCGGCAAACAGGATGGAGATGCTTTAATGGATGCGTCCTTCAAGCCTTGTTCTCATCCACTGATTAGATTGGCCATGTATTTGAGAAATGCCCTACATGAACCAGTTGGCATTATTAAAGATGTTTTGCTTATGTTGAAATGTGTTTATCAATGATTTAAATTGTTATTGATAATAAGGCCATAGCGTGTGGCAGCTGGGAGGGTGGACCATACAGTCCCACTAGGCTTTGCACTGGAATTTATCCTAGCCCAAAACTATCCTTACTTCATCCCACAACTATCCTTATCCCACAGCTATGCCTTATCAATCCCACAGCTATCACTTACCCATCCCACACTATCCATCCCACAGCTATCCTTTACCCATCCCACAACTATCCATCCCACAGCTATCGCCTTACCGAATCCCACAAGCATGCAAAGGCTTAACCATTTTTTCCAAATTTTCGCCAACACTTTATTAAGTAAAAAAATGAAACCAAGTTGTGTGTTACCAAAGATAATCTTTATTAATTAGCAAACTGTAGGACTTTATGTAAAAAAAGCCAAATGACCCAAGTAAAGTGTTCTTAAGCAAAGATAAAAATAACAATAACAAACTCAGTCTCTGGCCACCTCTTCTCAGTCAGCTCTTGAGGCGTGCCCATAGTCTCAGATGTAAAGGCCAGGGACTGTGAGTGGCTGTGGCTGGAGTGCTGTCTGCAGGCGCCATTGGGGTCCTCAGTGCCTGGCCCGAGAGTACAACAGGAGATCGTGTGTGCAGGAAGCTCTCAGAGACTGACTCAGAAAAACTTCCCATGAGTTGAAGGCCCTTCATCAAGTACCTGGGATTGAGCCCAAGACTTGATGACAGATGTTCTGACGAATGGCTGGGTGTGCAGGTCAGAAAGGAGGAGTGTAGTGGGCTGTTTGGCTGCAGCTGGATCAGTGAGCCTCTGTTGCGTCCGAGAAACCTGGTCTGCGGCTTGGAAGGGCTCCTCTGCTGCTGAAGTCCTCTGTTAGTGGTAGGCGCAGGGCTGCTGAAAATCCGTGGAAGGCTGTGACAGTTGCCTGGGGTGGAGGAGCAGACCTGCGAGTGGGGTCAGAGCAGTTTCAGCTGGGTCTGTGAGGGTGGTGCAGAAGAGCTGTGATCCTCTCCTTCATCATCTGGTACTGGGCCTCGGGCATGTCCACTGAGGTATGGCTCACGCTAGGTGAAGGAAGGCTTGCGGTTAGAAGGATGTATGTCGAATGTAGACATCTGGAAGGAGATCTTGCTGGTTTGATTGTGTCCCTGATCTCCAAGAGCGACAGTGTGCTCTGCCCCTCCGGTTCTGCCTCTCTGCCTTGCTTTCTGTGGAGTGGAGCTGGTGGTGCGGTGTGAGTTGGTCTCTGGTGGCTGCCTCTTCTTGCTCATCTGAAAAGGATCCTCCATGTCCTCCGGCATGGAGTGCAGCTGGCGGGTTGGTCTCGGCTCATTGGCCCTCAAAACACACCTGCCTGGACACGTAGCTGTTCTCCTGGCTTGAAGAGAGTGGCTCTCTGTGGGCGTCTGAGGGAGAGGGTTGTCAGAGGCTGCTCTCGGTGGCAATCTCACCTCCAGAGCTGCACCTGACCCAACATAGGTCTCCTGGTCATGAGCTACAGCGGCCTGCCCAGATTTCTTCAGGTGCAGCTATGCCCATACCAGATGTGCAGGCTCACCACCCAAGAAGTTACATCTGAAGTGAGCCCCAGGCTCCATCCACCTTCTCTCTCCACGCTGCCTGCTTTCCTCTTTGGTGTCACGAAGAGCCTGCTGGCCCTTCCTTCCACAGGTACTCGTCTTCTCCCTCAACCACTTCCAGCACCTTCTCCTCATGAGTGTTCGCGAAATGGACAGTACTGTTTCTCCCTCTCCCTTCTCCTTGCCTTGCCTCTTCCTCCCTCGCAGGGGCTTCAGTTCCTTCAGCAGCAGGCTTTGAGCGCCTTGGGGCTGGTCCATCACAGCAGCAGCAGCAGAAACAGCAGCAGGAAGAAGCAGCAGCAGGAGAGCAGCAGGCAGGAGAAGCAGCAGCAGGAGAAGCAGCAGCAGCAGCAGGAGAAATGCACCAGCAGGAGAAGGCAGCAGCAGCACCAGGCAGGAGAAGCACCAGCAGCAGCAGCACCAGCAGGAAGAAGCACCAGCACCGAAGCAACACCAGCAGCAACAGCAGCAGCACCACAGCACCAGAGCAGCGCCAGGGTCGTGGATGTGGTTCTGTCCTTGTTTCCAGGCTGGCAGAAGTATGCACAGGCTGTCCTCTTCTTCCCCATGTAGTTCTCTCAAGATGTCTCTGCGCAGCAAGGTCTGTCCTCTGAATGCTGGCGCTTGCAAGCTGCATCCTTTTACAATCCGTGTGGAGCTTACGCAATTCATCCTCCCCGCTATGGGCAGTGAACGCTTTGCATCCGCTAGGCATCCGCTATTGCATCCTATAAAGGCGTCCAGATGATCGCATCACAACTACGCAACTACGCATCGCTACAAATCCGCTCCTTCCGCTAGGTATCTGCTTCGTATTCTCCCCCGGAAGCCCTGCAGATGTTCATCCGCTTCCATCCCTAGGCTTCTACGAACATCTGCTTTACATCCCCGCTACATCCCCCCACGTCCGTTCCTTTCCGTTTGTGTCCGCTCTGTTTATGCAAATTTTGGCACTTTTTGAGAAGCGGATAACAACGGAAATGGAAATTTTGCTCACGTTCGCTGTTTCCTTTTGCAACGGTTTGGCATCCGTCGGCCAGTTGTGACCTTAGCCTTTAAGAAATGATGTTTGCCAAGACTAGCTGCTTCAATAACATCTGATTCCAGATGGTGGTCAAAACCACAATTTAACCACCCACTACCCACAGTTGTGGTGACAATGGTCAGCACATTATCATTCTGAGCTGGGAATATCCCAAGACCACCTGACAAAAAGCATTGTACTTACCTGATACGCCCGTTCTCTTTGAACTGTGAAAGCAATCAGTATGGAGTGCTTATCTCCGCATCACAGGCTGAGCTGATTTATTTATTTCTCCACCATTGTGATCCACTTCAGCATTTCCCCAGTTTTGCAAAGACAAGAGGAAAAAAAGCGCTCTCATCACTCCAACATACAAAAAAGTTACATTGCCGCAAACAGGACCCACCAGATGAAAAAAAGGTGGGCTGGATGATCTCACAGCTCAGAGAACGGGCTATCAAAAGGTACAGCGCCGACCCCCAGAAAAAAAGCTACCCCGGCAGCGAAAAGCACCCCGCTGGACCCGCGACCCTACAAGAAGAGTACCAAGCGACCTTTCTTTTATGAGCTATTTCAGAAGCATCCAGTAGTCGACATACCAAAGCTTGCTTGTCCTATGTGAGGACTTGTCTGGTCGGGAATCTCCTCCGGTCTCTTGACCCTTTGCAGAACTCTTCTGCTGAAGAAGCCTCAGCAGAAGCAAACACATCAATTTGTAGTCTCTACATTGAAGGGCGATGGTGAAGCCCAATCCGCGGCCCGACAGATTTCAGTATTATGCTTTGTGACCGCATTGCTGCCAAGTTGCTGCACTCCTTGTTGAATGAGCCTGGTTTATCCCTTAGCACCTGCAGAGATTGCGGTCTGATATTTTTTTTGCTATTGCAGCCCATATCCAACAGCCTGATCATAGAGAACCTATTATACGTAGATGCGTAGACCTATGCAAACGTTGAGTATTGGCTGAAAGAACAACAAATAAACCTCCAATTGTCCTAAAAACCGGCTGTACGCTTGATATTAATTCGCAGTGCCACACCTCACATCAGAATTATTGCATGGTGCTTTCCATCCCTGCAATGGACGTGGGGCAAAAATTGAAGAATAAGCTCTTGTCCTCTATGAAAGGCCAAAGTTGACCTTGGCTATAAAGTGAGATTGGGCGAAGAACCACGCATCACGCATGAAATGCAGAGATTCTTGTCGAATGACAGGCTGCAATGTTCGAAACACAACGAGCGAAAGTTGATCACACAAGGGAAACTACTTTGTACGTCAGAAGTTGGAGAATGATGTTTTTCAAATGGTTCCAAAAGTCCCTTAGTCAAGCACAAGGACCTTGATAAGACAGATTGGATAACGGTGCACTGCTAGAGGCGCTTTAAAATTAAGGCTTCTCGAAGGAGAAACCTTATGTATGGATGATCATGAAAGAAACTGAGCCCTCGCAAAGTGAAACTAATCCAAAGGCCAGCCACCTGCTTTGATACAACCCCTTATGCAAGTCCCTCCCGTAAAAAACTCTAAAGTTCTGAGCAACAAGGGAGAAGCAGATCAATTGAACTTATGATACCCTTTTGCAGAAGGTGGAGCCATGTGGCTTGTAAATGCGAATTGTGAGGGCGTCTGGCAGACGAGGATAGTGCATAATCCTATTGGAAGAGGCTGTTCCGCCTTCAAACACTGCCGCTCAACCTTCCAGCGGTTCAATGTAACCATTGAGAGTCTGGTATTTGAAGGGGCCCCTGATTACTGAGATTTCAACTGATTCTCCAAGGGGGGAGCTACCAAGAGACTGCGGAGGTCTGTGAACCATGGCCATCTGGCCAGTAAGGTTGTTAACTAGAAGTAATTCCACTCCTTGTCTAGAACTTCTGGATGAACAGGCAGAAGTGAGGGAATACATACAGGAGACCCGGAGCCAACGACAGTTATGAGCGAGTGAAATTTCTCTGTGCCTTGGAGGGTACTTGGGAAAAAAACTCGGGAGCTGAGATTGAGAGGGAAGCAAATAGGTCCACCACCAGCTGACCAAAATGTCCGTGCCGCTTCTTGAAACAGGAGATGGTGGAAGCGCCACTCCGATGATCTATGGTTGGCCCTGCTTAGCCAATTCTGCCTGTGCATTTGACAGACCTAATGTGTTCTGCCTTGATGGAAAGTATGTTGTTCTCTGCCCAGCGAGCACCAGGCGCTCCACGTCCCGCATTAGCTGCTTTGATTGTGTGCTCCCCTGCTTGTTTATGTGAGCTTTTGACTTTACATTGTCTTCATATTCAGATGTCTGACCGCGTACCTGGGGAAGAAAGTTGCGAAGGGCCAGTGTTATTGCGAAATTCCAGCAGTTTTATTGCTGCACGACTGTACTGGTCAGCACCATCTGCCTGGGTGAGAAGCGATGAAACGTGAGCCTTCCCCATCAAACAGACTGCACTATGGTGATGGTGAGCCTTTGTGGCTCCTTGAAGAGACAGCCTTCTGTTGATAGATCGTTTGGACCAACAGAGGAGAGATATGAAGAGAACCTTCGGGTAGAACCCTTTGTTTGGTTGAGTTGCTTCAGCCAAATGCTGTATGGTGCAAACCACTGGAGGATCAGTTGAAAGCAGCCTCAAGAAAATAGAAACTACACGAGGATCATTTTGCCCAACAAATTTATAGTCCATTAAAGACACCTCTTAAGCAACCTTATTTCCTTAACCAATTTTTGAATGCTATTTAGTCTATCTGACAGATAAACCTTGACTTCACATGATCACCCCTAAATGATTATCCGATGCTCGAGGAGTAATTGACTTCTTCTAATCCAATTATTAAGAAGCCATGCTCTAGAATAAGGATAGATGTGTTCTGAGTTCTAATGCACTGCCGATGAGCGGATGGAGATAAAATCAAAATAACGTCAAGCTAACGCTGGAGCGTACGGGATGTTTTCTGAGGTGGCCGCTATCACTGTGAGGACCTTGGGTGAGCGTCCTAGGGGAGGAGGCTAATCCAAATGGAAAGGGCCACAAATTCAAAATGGGGGTTATTGTTAGCAGAATCTTCAGAAATTATAACTGAAGGGCCGAATATCAATGTTGCAAAGTACGCCTCCGTCAATTTATGCATATGCAGCACTTCCCCTTTCCTGATACCCATAATTATAATTAGAGGGTGATGATTGTTTAAAATTTGCGATATACTAAGAAACAGTGGACGTTTCAAATCTAATATCCTCTCCACCCTCCCCGAATTATTTTTTGTTTCGCACAACAGAAAAGTGTGAATAAACTTTGTCCTCGTGAGTTGGTCACTACTGGTGGATGGCTCGTATATCCAGTATATGTTTGATAGCGGAATCCATAATTACTTGACCGGTCTCTGGAAGAGGTATGACATGAAGGATCTGTGAGGAATTGATCTTAACCTCCACACGAGGCCATTCAACTGTATCCCTGACCCAGGTGTCAGAGTTGGAGATCCATGTCACGAATAACTTACGTTCCGCCAATGGCAATTGGGTTCAGAGTTATCTGGGCTGCTGACGGACCTGCTCCCTGCTTCCCGATAGGATCTTTTGGATTGACCATCCCTTCTACCTCTGTCCACTGAGATGAACCTATCTGTTGTGTTCCTGCTAACTGCTGGGCGTCTCTGGTATCTTGAAGAGAAAGGATCCCAGATAGAAAGATCAAAAAAATCCACTCTGAAAGACTAGGGGCTTCTAGAATCCTGACTTCTGGAAAAAAGGAAGGGAATTTTCTTGTTCGATGTTTCACATTAGTAGCGATCCAGGAAGCCAAGCCAATCTATCTACCGCAAGAGGATGATTGCCAGCTCTGATTTTGTGTTTGAAGTCGGCTTGCCAGTGTCTATAACCATAAAGCGATCGCTGTGACATGCGAGTCATGGCCCTTGCTGAAAACTTGACTGGTTGATAGGGGTAGCACGCAGAGAATTCAAAAAAAAGCCAGCTGCATGAAGTTTGGCGATTCTTATGTGCACCCTGATTTAGAAGAACATGTTGTTTCAAAATGACGAAGCCATCTAATTAGATGACCGCCTGAAAGGAGCGAATTGCTATAGCCTACTCATCAGACTGATGAGTCTGTGTAGGCTAGCCGACCCATTTTTTCCTCCGCTATTAAGGCGCTTCCAAGTGCCTGCACTGGGCAATAGAGGGGGACACTAAATCTACTATAGCTCGTCACTCGGGCAGTCCCCAGAAACTTTGCAAATCAGGATTCAAGTTGAAGTATTCCGTATCCTGTCCAGCTTGGGAGTATCTCTCG
>BHFT01045808.1:0-23280 GCA_004320025.1 Laticauda laticaudata | reverse complement strand
AAAGAGAGAGATGTTTTTTCCCATTTAATCTGCTTTGTTTCCATTGCTGATTCCATTCTGGCATCTGTTCTTGCATCCGGTTCCGCGTCCGTTCCGCTTACCTCCCTGCGTGCCGAGCGGATGCCGAGTTGCACGGATGCGGCACAGCAGATGCCTAGCGGATATAGGCGGATGCATAACGGATTGCGAAACGGATGCATATGGAATGCGTAGCGGATGCATAAAATGGACGAATTGGATACATTTTCCGCGCAAAAGTTTTGGGCAGCTCAAAACTTTCTGAGCGGATGAAACGTCAATAGACAGATGCTAGACAGATAGTTAGAGGAAGCAAAACGGAAGGCAGTGAGTACATCGCGTTAACCCAACGGATGGCAAGCTTTTTTGTCCGTTTTACATCCTCTTTGCATCCGTTGGTGCAGTGTGACAGGGGCTTAAGTGCATTGAAATCTACTATCCCTACATGTGACCCTAGTAGAATCAGGGTTATACAGTATAGAGCAGAGCTGTCAAGCCCGCAGCCTGCAGCCCAGATGCATCACGTGCTGGCCCTGGCTCCACCCATTTAGTGTAAGGGGAAAAGTCCCGATATGTCATGTGATATTGCCGTGATGACCCAAGCATGACACCCCTGCTATAGAGTCACAAAAGTTTAGAGTCCCTATCAACAGCCACAAGATAGCATCCTATTTCTGATTAGATCCCATGTATGTTCATAAAAAAATAATAAAAAGAAATAATAAGAGGTAGCTGCTAGCCATGTAGTTTGTCCCATTTTCTGTTAATATCTCCAGTCCTTTTAACAAGACATTTGAGTGAATGGTACTCAATTCTATTAATGAATTATGCATTGTACAAAGAAGTCCTGTCTACATTTTTTGACAGCCAGTCATTCTCATTGGATGTCCAAAAGTTCAGAAGGTAAGTTTTTTTTCCACTTTGTCCTTGCTGTTCATAATTGTATAAACCTACCTTGTATATGACTTCAATCATCACATGCTTTTTCATGTTTTTTAATCATAACAATAAAAGGTGGAGTCCACATTTCAGCAGTTTATGACTAAGAAGTCCTCAAGGCAATGATTCAGTATGAGAATATGTAAAAAGCAGGTAAAATATTGATGAGAAATCAACATGGTAAGCAATCAGAGCCTGCTGGAAATGTACAAAAATTAACATCTCACAAATCTTTTCAGTCGCTATCTTGTGACATTCAACTGGCAGCACCTGGACAGGATTATTTCTTTACTTTTTGACAACCAACCAGCCACATCCCAACAAATTAGGATAGTTTTGTTCTCATGCTACTCTATATAGCTCTGAACAGATACAAGAGGTGGATTCTGACTCTCATAGCAACCTTTCTGTATGGTGCAGTCTGTTTGGGACATATTAGCCTGTTTCCATCTATGCAATATAGTTCTTGAGGTTAAAGGTTCTCTCTCTCTTGGATCATATATAAGCAGTGACCCCTTCCTTGTGATTTCATGATTAGCAGCCCCCTCTAATTTTGAGGGTGACAGTGAATGTTTAGGAGATTGATTAGAAGGGTTAGGTGGTTGTCAGCTTTTTCTTTTATTGAAGTAAAATCTACTAGCAGGTAGGAGCTAGCAGGTTTCCTCTAACTAGGTAAGATGATTGTTCATTGTTATCCAACAAGTTATTTTGCATATCAGAATCCAAATCCAAATCAATATCAGGGCAAGAGAAAATCTTGCCTTTTAAGGAATGTACTGCTCCAATTCTTGTGTCTTGCTTTAGGTCTAAAATGGGTTTCCTTTTGGAACTGCATTGAACAGGTAAGTTGGAAAGAAATTACACTTTCCTCTTAAGTTATTGTCAGTTAGGTCCCTCTGAAGGATAAGAGATGTCAAGGAGGGAAATTTGTTGTTTTAAAATCTGTAGTCTGTTCTAAAGATCTATTAACTGAACATAAAATGAGTCATTGAGGGAGAAAGAAGGATGATTGCATTCTGTCTGCATTGAAGCATTAGTTTCTGTAGTGATTATCCTCTGGTCTTGGCAGGAGGCTCCAGCCTTAAGTAAGTGAGGGAAATGTAGCTGAATTGGGGTTGGACTAGGGTATTGTTAAAAATTCTAGAAGGGAAAATACTTGTTTTTGTTGAAAAGTTTTGGCTATCCTTGACATTTTCTGTAAATTATATGGCTTATGAAAAAGGAGATTCCTTTAAATCCTAAAAACTAGGCAAAATGTGATATTTATCCAGATCAATGTGCTTGGGATGACGGTTTAGGAATTTGCTTTGCAGATCTATTACTGCTTTCCCATGTACAAGCAAACAACTACGGTACTAGCACCAAATTTGTTACAGATGGAATAATAATCAAGTTTGGATTGGATGTTATTTAGGGGCAAAATAGTAATAGCACTTAGACTTATATACTGCTTCATGCTGCTTTACAGATCTCTCTAAGTGGTTTACAGAGTCACTACATTGCCCCCAACAATCTGGATTTCATTGGGTAATGAAGCATCTGCAAGAAAACAAGCAAATTCAGAGAGCACCAAGGACCCCTCAAATCTGGGTCCTCGTTTTACCAACCACAGAAAGATGGAAGGCTGAGTCAACTTTGAACCAGTCAGAATTGAACAGCTGGCAGTCGGCAGAATTAGCCTATTATTCTAACCACTATGCCACCAGGGCTTTTGTGCCACCACACCTTTAAGTAGTAAGTAAATAAGTAATTAAGTAAGTAAGTAGACAAAGTTCTCCTAGAGCCTTTAGGATAGTTTCTGAAGAAGGAATATCATGTGGTCTTTCGCTACAATATTTATAGCAACTAAGGCTATCATAAATCTTGTTGAGTGTTTATGAAGGTGGACAGGTATTATCTTTCCTCAATCTTCTTCAGAGAGGAAGTAGAGTCTTGTCTCATGACAGTAACTTTGGGTTTTATACAAAGGAGTACTGTACTTGAAGCTCTGTGGGTAACATGATGTGGTAGGAAAGACATTTTTGTTGCCTCCCTACTTTTTTTTTTGTACTGTTGTTGAACACTGTCTGGGCTGTTTCTTAGTCACTGTTTTCCCTTGATTGTGTTGGAGGCTTTCAGTGCAGCTTGGCTTCGTGTGAAAGCACTGAAAGCCTCCAACACAAGAACAGAGTGTTGCCAGCCAATCAAAGCCACAAAACAGACAGAAGAAACCGCAGGAACACCAATCAACTCACTAAGCTCGCAATGAACACAGACCCAGACTCCTAGCCAATCAGAATGGACCAGCCTCGAATTTGAACCAGGAAGCTGTGAGACCCACAATCATACAGAAGCCTGATGATGGCAGATGGGATTCTGCTGAAACGTTGCTACAACTTTAAGAGCACTACAATGACGTGGGATAATACCCGAAAGGAAGTAAACAGCACACATGTAAGTACCCGCGAAAGCTTAAAAAAACATATATATATATATATATATATATATATATATGTGTGTATGTGTGTGTGTGTGTGTGTGTGTGTGTGTGTGTGCTGTTTCAGCTCCTTCGGGTATTAATCCCACGTTCATTGTAGTGCTGTTTAGAGTTGTAGCAACGTTTCAGCAGAATCTTCATCTGCCTCCTGCTGATTCTGCTGAAACGTTGCTACAACTTTACAGAACTACAATGACGTGGGATAATACCTGAAGGAAGCTAAACAAAGCAAATGTAAGTACCCGCGAGAGCTTAAAAAAAAAAACCACACACATACTTATAATATAAATATTATGTAATGTAATTATATGTATGTATGTATGTATGTATGTATGTATGTATGGTATGGTATATATATATATGTTATGTGTGTGCTGTTTAGCTTCCTTCGGGTATTATCCCACGTCATTGTAAGTTCTGTTAAAGTTGTAGCAACGTTTCAGCAGAATCTCATCTGCCATCATCAGGGCTTCTGTATGGAAGTGTGTCTCACAGTTCCTGTTTCAAATTTGAGGCTGGTCCATTCTGATTGGTTATGAGCCTGGGTCTGTGTTCATCTGGACTTGGGAGTTTGATTTGATGGTGTTTCTGGTTTCTTCTGTCTGTTTTGTGGCTTTGATTGGCTGGCAACCCTCTGTTCTTGTGTTGGAGCTTTCAGTGCAGCTTGGCTCCGTGTGAAAGGACGGCTGCTCTTCATTAGCAAGCTGCTCTTCATTAGCAAGCTGGGTTTCACCCTGGGTGGCCTGGTGGGGGGGGGTGTTTGAGTTGGAGAGCTTATGCAGAGGAGCTGTTTGTGCCCAGGTTGTTTGCCTGGCTTGTTGGTGTGAAGACTCTTTCTATTTGAGAGTCACAGGCTTCCAAATGATTGACAGTCTGGTGGAATCATCTCTTCTATTCATGCTTTCAGGTCTTTTTGCAATCTCTATGGCTTCTTGATGATTCTGTGGTTGGGTTTTTCTATAGTGGCTAGGGGTTTTAGTGCCATTGAACGTTGACTGTTGTGACTGCTGGTTTTCATGCCTGTTGGAGCTAGTGAGAGGTGTGTTCCAGCTTTTTTTACTGCATTTTTGTGTTCCTCTGGCGGGTACTTATTCTTCTATTGCGTCTGTCCCAATGTATGTGGCCAGGGCATCGATGTACCAGGGATATTTCGTATATGCCTTGGTTTTCCAGGTCAATATTTGTCTTTGGGAGTTCCTCAGTGATGGCTGCTATTGTTCTTGTCTGTTTTGAAGGTAGATCTTGAATAGTGATGCTCTGTGTATAGTATCTTACTGATTTTATCTGTAGTACTCTTATTAGGGCAAGACAGCCTGTCCATAGGTACTGTTTGGTCTTCTAGTCTCTGTTAATGTATTTGGTGTGTTTTTGCGTGCATCAGGTTTGGTGATTTTGTTTTTTTGGAAGCCACTTGCGGCTGTCAATACTTCAGTCAGGGTGCATCAGTTCAGTCTATTATAATGTGTTCTTATCTGGCCAGGCGTTTTGGTTCTGCGTAACTCTAGTGTTTTCGCGCATGGAATTTATCTGTGGCTGTAGGTGGTGGATTGGGATTGGGCGCTTGAGGTAGCGGGTTGGTGTGTGTTTTTCTTTGTATAATGGCTGTGAGTCCCAGTGTGGCCATCTGTTCTTTTGTTAGATTAGCTACATCTAGGAATGGTAGATTGTTTGTAATTTCCGTTTCCATGGTGAACTTGATTTTGCGGGTGTGTTGGTTGTTTAGGTGATTGTTGGGAAATTGTTTTAGGTTTTTCTTTTCCATGGGGCCAAATCACCAAATGTTGTCATCTATGTAAATCTTACCAATTAGTTTGGGTTTGTGGGTGGCATAGCCCAGGGCTCTGGATCTCGAATTCATTCCATGAACAGGTTTGCAATGACGGGTGACAGTGCGTTGATCCCATTAGGGGCCTCCTTCAGTTTTATGCTTTATCTTGTCCTTTGTATAATGAATATGCTGTTTGGTCTAGGCAGTGTTCTGTTAGTTCCATGAGGTCTCTTTAGCTGGTGTTCTTTATTTTTGATGATTCCAAGAGTTTCTTTTATCAGGACTTGAGTGAATAGTTGAACCAACGTCGAACTAACAGCAGATCTTCTTGTCCATACGTGATAGCATCTTTTATCATTTCTAGGAAGTGGTAATAGAGTTTCAATTGTACATGATGAAGCTTGTGGTTTCAGCATGGGCTGTAGTTGTTTTGCTAAGTATTTAGCTAGGGTTTTTGTAATTGCGGTGCTCCTATGGGAGCTGACTATGGGTCTGAGAGAGTTGCCTTCTTGTGCTATTTTTGGGAAGCCGTATAATTTGCGGGGCATACTAGAAGATTTTTCTTCTTGGGACTGATCTTCTTTGGATTTCTTTGCTTGACTCCGTGGCTGTTACACATTTTCTTTCTGTGGTTGGGTCTGTGTTTATAGGTTTGTATGTGGAGTCTTGGAGTAGGTCTGTCAAAAAACAAATATATGTATGTATATATATAGTAGAGTGGGTGGATGTGGGGCTGGGGGGGTAGGTGGGTGTGTATGTATGTATGTATGTGTGTGTGACTGAGGTGCATGTTACTACTTGTAACAAGGATAAATCAAGGGGCACCATATATAACTATCAATTCAATATTTCCCAAAATATTGTTTTGATTTAAAATTTCCCCCTTCATGAGGGACAAGGAGGGTAGAAATCAATTTATCTCAAATAGGAAAGAGTTTCCTTTAATTCAGGGGTGTCAAACTCATATTGTCAGGGCTGCATCACATGACATATTGGGGACCCCCCCCTTCGCTAAACTAGGTGGAGCGGGAGCAGGACATGACACATGGGCCACAAGTTTGACATCCCTGCCTTAATTAGTTGGCCCCAAATGTTAACAATAATTCAAGAGGAAGAGAGGAAGCCATCTTAAGGCTGTTAATTTGTTTTTGTTTTTTATGTATCTATATGTGCTTGCTCAGATATGCCACAGATGTTTCCCTGTGTCTTCTTCTGTTTTATATTAGCTAATAACCATATTAATACATATGGTCCTATCAGGGCTTGATTATTACTTCCTGTGAAAGAATAAGAAAGACTTCATAAATTTGCAACACTAAAGCAAAGTACCTTGATCTCCTCATCCTCTGATTAGTATGAGGGAGGAAAGATCTGTCTACTCTCTTGCATATGCTTACAAACACCAGGACAGCTGACATAATCCTCTTCTTTCTAAGTGAATTAAGGTCACCTGACCTTGCATGGTCAGCTAATCATTATTTATTAATAAAAAAAAGAGTATTTAGAAGCTCCCATTCTTCTCACAAGGACATACAACAGAACCTTTTTAGGTAGAAAATAAGAGGGGAAGTTGAAGTAAGTAGCCTCACCTCCAGATTCCATTCACTACCTGAAAAAAATGGGGGAGAAGAGTCCATCCTTTTTCATACAATTGCAGCTCTTGTGAATGTTATGGCTTTGAGTCAGTTTGAGATTAATCATTTATCAAACATGTACAAGATAACAAGTACAAGTATAAACATAAATAGGAACAAAGGGAATAAATACAGATAAGTGGGGACAGTAAGACAGGGATGGTAGGCACATTGGTGAGCTTATGCACACCCCCTTTAAGGGTCACTTAGGAATGGGGTGAGGTCCACAGAAGACAGTTTGAGGTTGAAGCTGTGTGGGGTTGAGGCTGTAACAACGGAGTTGGGTAGAGCATTCCAGGCATTGACCACTCTGCATTGAATGCCTGCAATCCAGGCATCGACCACCAAGTTGTATTTTCTGCAAACGAGTTTGGAATGGTTTACCTTGAGTTTGTATTGGTTGTTTGCCCATGTATTGTTGTTATTGAGACTGAAAAAGTTGTTGACAGGTAAGACATTATATCAGATAATTTTGTGTACTATGTTTAGATCAGACTGCAGGTGGCACAGTTCTAGATTTTATAAATGCATTTAGACAAATGCTGCTAGGAAAGATGGAAGGAAAGACAAGAGCATGACCAACAGCAAGATGGATGGACTTGATTACAATACCAATGGGTACTTCAGTGGGAGAGGATCAGGTTGGAGTAGAGATTATTTTGGATTAAGTCCATCTATGTCGTTCCTGTAAATCAATACCAACTTGATGACACATAATCAGTTAGTCAAAGCTTGGCCAGGAAGCATTGAAGCAATTCAGTAAGCCTTATTGTATGAACTTGTTTGATTCTGAGGAAAATACCCAAAGCTGTACCAATATGAAGCTTCTTCCTGACATTCTGGATTAAAATCAGTTTAACAGTACAAAAATAGTTCAGGAATTTCTATTATGTAATTTAATATAGAAAAGCTACAAAACCATGAATAAGAATTTCAGTAAATGCTGTGAACCAAAAACATTTATTTATTAGTAAAATCAAAGATCTTATCTTTGAATTTCTTCCTCCCACTTGAGCTGTGTGATAAGTTAGATAGTTGTTTCCCTTGGGCAAGGAGCCTGATTATCAATTGTCTTTTATTTTAGCAATGATCAGATCTGATAATAGGTTGTCTTCAATGTGTGAGATTTAATTCACATCTCTGGTGAAGGGAGAGTTAGGATAAGATAGTAAGGATGACCATCTGCTTTCCAGCTATCCAAAAGATCATCCACACAGCATGCTTACAACTGTGTGAAGACATTGCACAGTTTCTTTTTATTATTAAATTTTATTGAATAAATTATTAAAAGCATTGGACATGGTGTGACCGTCCTGACAATCCTGTTTGTCATACATATTATGGTATAGAATACATGTTTTATATACATTTATACAGTATTTTTTATTTCTAATCATCCATTCTGCCAACCCTACTTTGTTTTGATTCTAGATCCTTCCTTTTTTCCCATCATTGATAGAATTTATAGAATAGAATAGAATGCACTTGGGGGCAGAGATCTGCTTACCTTTAACTGGTTGATCATTCTGTTGTGGATCCACTTCCTACTGCCTGGGCTTGGTACCACTTTGCAGTGTTTTTTTTAGATATGAAGGACGTTAGAACCCTGACTTCCAGAACCAGTAAAAATTAATTAACTGATCAATCTAAAAAGTATGATGCTCTGAAGTGGACTATCACTTGCTGAAAACACATCATTGAAAGTGTGAGTGAAAGAACTCTGTTCTTGGGCTTCTGTGGTTTGCATGGTAGAGAATTTCTTTTCCAGTGGCCTTTGCTCTTTTCCATTTTTTAAAAAAAATTGCAATTCATTACAATAAGGAATCCAGTACAAAATTTCAACTACAATTTTTCCAGCAACATGTAAGTGACTGCATTTGGCTACGCAAATCCTAAGCACAGAGGGCAGTAAAAGAGACAAACACTCACTCTCACCAGTGCAAGGGTCTCCAACCTTAGCAACTTTAAGACTTGTGGACTTCAATTCCCAGAATTCCTCAGCCAGCGTCAGAGAATCTAACAATTGTTCAACAGATCAGCAACTATCTTGGAAAAATTACATGAATTAATTCAAAGGCCCCTGCCAGTGGAACACTTCTCTCACATGTACCAAAATTATTTTCTTGATTCCTGGCTCCAAAATACTTATGTAGTCACTGTGTGTGGGTTACACCAACCCAGGCTACCACTACTTTGCAGCTAAAAAAGTTGAACTCTTTGCTGCCATCTGGTGATTACTAAGTCAATAGGTTGGTAATCCCTTGGGGGGAAAAAACAAGGTATTTGATTGGAAGAGTGCACATACTGTAGCTTGCAAGCACTCCCAGTCAACATTCTATATGGCACTGGGTGGCAGCTTTTCCCAGGGTTGGTGACATTCAAATTTCAGCAAAAGAAAGCCAAATGACTGTTCTCTTGGTATCTTATAGAGGAACTGAACAGATAGCACAGCATGGCCCAATTCAGATGCGTATTAAAAGCAGCTGTGGGGTTAAGCATGATATGCATTGACATGATTTTCTCCTACCTCTGGGGCAAGAGGAAACCTTGTGAGCCTCTAATTAAGACAGCAGCTTGCAGATGGAATAGAAATGCCATTTCTGGGCTACAAAAATCTGAGCCACCACTAGATGACAGCAAACAGAGTTATCTATATCTTTTTGTTGCTATCTAGTGGTTGTCAGGGCTTAGCAATACAAAAATAAAGGCTCTTGGTTGCAATAACATTTATACTACAATAATTATTATACTCAAGTAAATAAAAGTAACATAGTAAATTTATTTTACCTGTTCTTACTGAAGTCAGAATTCACTTTGATGCTCTGTTAGAGCTGATACTAATCTTGCTATGATACCAACCTTTGCTTGAAATGCTTCTCTAAACTTCGGAGGGACCTGCAGAATTTAGCCTCATTCTGTTGCGAGATGTACTGCAGTGGGGGTTACTGCAAGGGTCCAATCAGGACTTATTCTTTTTGCAGCTTGAATATTAGATACTAATGGGTTAAATCAAAGCAAATGGTTTTTCAGAATATGAAATATGAGGAGTTTGGGAAAAGACAGAAGAATTTTAATATCATCAGAAATATTTTTTTGCAACTCTGTGTGTGTGTCTGTGTGTGTGTGTGTGTTGCACATCTTATGATCTTTAACACTAAAACAGGGAATTTGCACAGACAAGCTTGACACTTCAGCCATTGCCCCAAAACTAATGTGTCTTAATTCCATTTCTTACAGATTTTCAAAAAAAAATTTTGCAAAAAGAAAGACAAAGTTAATGCTGTCATCATCCAGAAAATAAGAGGAAATTTGTCAAGTCTATGGTGTCTAGCTCAGGGTAAAACTCAAGAGCTCTTATCCATCAATCTCTGGCAGTTCTCAAATCCCATTTTAGGATTTGCTAATTTATTTGTTCTTTAATCCAGGCAATTTCCAAGATTCTGCAGTTGGGCTTCAGCTCAGAACAACCTGAACCAGAATTGCAAGTCAAAACAAGAAAACTGACGCTTTCCCATTTCTCAAACCACCTGGCCTGAACTACACCCACCAGACTGCCAAAGAACAGAACAACAAGCCTCAGCTTGTGACCAGCTAGTGAAGTGTCTCATTCTTATGAATGACATGAATATTTGAGATATATTTTAGCAAATGCAAAATAGCAGCATGGCAAAGTAAGAGAATGTTGGAGTTGCCAAATAATTTTGTTTGTGACAAATCTTGGATTTCTGCTTTTAGAAAATATGTGCAGAACTTTTGAAGAAAGTAAGCAATTCTTACAACAAAGGAAAAATTCTCAGGGAGGGAGGACATTCACCTGTAGTGAATTAATCTATCTGCAGAAACAGCAAACAAATTACTATTTGAAACAGAATCCTCCAATTTGTGAGGATTCACAATGCTGCTAAATAATCATGCATAGCAAATCATTAAAACAAAAGTACAGAACAATGAAAACAAAAAAGCCTACATTGAATCAGCAATAAATAGCATCATCTTGTATGGAGAGCTGCTGTTCTTGCTGAGTTTTTCATTTTATTGGTGGCAAGTTTGGTCCTATTCCATTCTGCCTGAACTGGCAGAAAAAGTTTAAACAAATATTTATAGGCATCATTATATGAACTTCTAATATGCTTGCTTTTGAATGCAGTTTTCCAATTCTACACATTTTTGCAAGCAATTGTGCTCTCCGATGTACTTTTTGGGGATGAACATTTCTCTGGTCTGTGCTACAATGAGCTTCCCCCCTCCCCCTGTTGTTGTTGTTTTTCCATTCAAGATCTTGGGTGCAACTGAAGTTTTAATATTTCACCCTCTCAGTGACTACAAAGAAGTGATCCAGGAGACATAGTATAGGTGTATCTGGAGAATGGATATCTGGATGATGTCCACTGATATTAAAAGTATCGGAGAGGCATAGGCAACAAGACCAGCATAGTCAAAGAACTGCAGTATGGCCAAGGGACAGCTGTCCAAGACAGCTTCAATACGATCTAGAGCAGGGGTGTCAAACTCACATCGTCACTGTAGTGTCACATGACATATCAGGACTTTGTTCCCCTTCGCTAAACTGGGCATGGCCATGGCCAGCACATAACTCATGTGGCCCATTGGCTGGGAGTTTGACAGCTCTGATTTAAGGCCCGATCCCACTGGCCGACAGAAGCAAAACGTATGCATAAAGAACACAGCGGACGAGCAAAATTTCAGGGGTGGCTCCATCCATTGTCATCTGCTCCAAAAAGTGGTGAAAATTTGCATAAACAGGAGATGGAAAGAACAGAAAGAGAACAGGACGTGGGTGAGTATTGTAATGGGGGATGTTCAAAGTGGATGTTCATCAGGGAAGCGCTAGCAGGATGAAAGCGGATGGAAAGCGGATGATGACACCGTCCAGAGGGGTTGCCAGGGGAAGAATTGGCAAAAGCGGATGCCATAGGCGGATGGAAAGCAGACTGCATCACAGTATGCCTAACGGAAAGAAAGGGGATGCCACGCAGGATGTTATCAGAGTGCAAACTGTTCACTCGTGATCACTCAATTCTAATTACCGTGCTACTAATGTTGTGTAGAACATTTCCGTGTAGCCTTTTGTTTCTACGCTTTTCCATTTTCAGCTGCAGCGGATGGTGAGTTGCGAGGATAGCCCAGAGGACTGCAGAGAGGATGACAGCGGAGTATTTACGGGATGTAACGGACATAGAAACGTTTGTTGCTCGTATGTCACGGATTTACATCGTACACGTTGGAAAGTTCATCCGTTCACAAAGTTTTGTTGCACGCTCAACAAATCTGCTGTTGTGCAGCTCAAAACTTCTTGCGTGGATGAAATCTCAGTGGATGGATGCTCGACGGATAGAGCATATGAAACACGTATGCAATGAGTACACAACGTATGCATAGCATTTTCCAATGGATGGCAAGCTTTTTTGTCCGTTTTACATCCTCTTTGCATCTGTAAGTGCAGTGGGACCAGGCCTTTAGAGGAAGAATGGTTTGCAAAACCCTGAATGAGAGGTATAGATAGCAAAGAATGGTTTGGCAACCTCAGCATTGAAAATATCCCTGAAGAAGCACCAGAGAGGGGTGGCCAAATAAAAACCATAGTCATATCAACAATGGAAGAAGAGGTCCCAGAGAGTTAAAAGATAGCAAGGGCCTGACAATTCTTAATAGTGGCAATGGCCAGCAAACTCCTCATCCAAAAGGTGTCCATGGCAGTGGTGGGATTCATATTTTTTTACTACAGGTTCTGTGGACATAGCTTGGTGGGTGTGGCTGTAAAATCTCCAGTCAGAGGTGGTATTTGCCGGTTCTCTGAACTACTCAAAATTTTCATTACAAGTCCTCCAGAACTGGTCAGAACCTGCTGAATACCACTTCTGGTCCATGGGGAATGCCCCAAATCCTCCAAAATCCAGGTGCCCCCCTTTTTGTGGATGTGGCAAGTGCAGCATATAAAAAAGATGCAGGGATATAATATTATAGTTGTGGCTCCCATTTTACCATTTTAAACATATTACAGGCTCACAGGATTCCATGTTTTTGCTAATAGAAAGGCTGCTTTTGCAATCTGCAAAAAGGAGAAGGAAATATAGATTCAGAAAAAAATAGAATATAGATACAGAGGACAGATAATAGTTACAGAAATATAAAGGTAAAATATAAAGAAGAAAATAAGACATATTTCATACAGAAATGAAATGTATAGATATAATGATAAGAGTAATCTAAAAATCAAAATGACATTGGTAAAATAAATCCAATAAATTTCCCCTCTTGTCTGTGGTCTATACCATTCCTACTTTTGTGCTTCACATTTGTCCTTATCACTAAGGGCAGACTTTGGTATAGAGAGCATATATGCCCCATTCTACTTTCAGCAGCAAACCAGCAAATTATAATTGTACTATTTCTTGCCAGTTGTTATCTTGAAGGAAAATGAAATGGATAGATCAAATCTCCAAGAGGCTTAGCCCACTTATATAAAAATTAAACAAAAAATATAGAAGAGAGGAGAAATAATCACACCCAGACACTTCTAGAAATATCATAACATCACCTCCTGTCTGCTGTACTTAGAAACTACACACAGAGAGAAAAATTGGGGAAGGATGACAGCTCATTGTTCAAGCACAGCATCTTCTGGTATATTTCACTGAGTCCTGACCATGTTTGGATCTATAATGATAGTGGTTAGATTCATACATGACAGTCAGAATAATGTGAGCTTGGTGTTGGCTTGAATGTAGCCACACTCAACAAATAATGCTAAAAGCAGCCTTGATTTATTATCTCGTGTATTTCCAGCCAGAGGAGAGATGAATCCATCTGGACATGGCAGACTATTTGTAACCTTATGACCACAATTTCTAAAGGCAACTGAAAATGACAATGCTTTGGAGGTGCTTCTACCATTGTAGTTCCACCATATCTTCTGTAGCATCCACTCATGACAAGGCAATTTCAAATGTGACTTGCTTTTACCTTCTTCTTAAGAGTTTGTTGAAAGCTATATATGACTGAAAACCTCTAAGGTGACTTTGATTAGAAATATTCCTGAATTAAATGAATTGATACATTATTCAAACATTAATGTATCCTGTTGTGTGGATCTTTTCCTTGGTTTTATGTTGAGAAGAATCTATGAACAAAAAGAGGCATTTCCAAGAAAGGCTCACTGAACTCATAGGATGTACAGTAAATGTTGTCTTTAACTCAGTATATAATTGTGCTTTCATTCAAAAATCAACCATGGGAATAAAGAATCCAACTCATTTTGTGCATTGCTGCCTGAAGCCTTTCTCCTTAAAACAAATTACAGCAACTTCTATGCAACTCACACTCAAAAGCTAATTCTAACCCTATAGCTAAACTCTGAAATTAAACTTTAATCTAGGATATAAATAATATTGTGCTTGTGATCGGGTTTAGTGAATCCAGGATATAAATAATTTTGTGCTTGTGATCGGTATTAGTGAGTTTCTTTAGTCTTCTCTTTGTTGTTGGATTTCTCCTCCTCCCATACAAAATTGGAAAAAGACAATTTTAATTTGTGTCTTGGCTTAATACTAGACAACAGAAAAGAAAAAAAAATGAAAATGTCATTGCACAGCACACAGTACATTTTTTCTTCACTTAGACCTAAAAATAATAACTTACCTGTGCTTTCCCCCCCCCCCCCANNNNCCCCCCCCCCCCAATTTTGCCAGGAAACTAAGAAAGAAAGAGGTTTGGGGGGGGTGAGGAGGGGGATGAGTCTTTTGCTATTTAGTCAAAATTAATGAGGCAGCATATCATTAACAAACAGAAGGGGAGAAATTAAGGGTGTTCAACAGATCTTTTTACTATCACTTAAATAAGGAGAAGCATTCCCCAATTTATTTGTTTGCTTCCATCGAAACATTTGATATAGCATGGAAAACCATAAATAAAAAAACTACTTTATAGCAAGTGAGATTAAAGATCCAGGATGAGGAAAATTGCTTTACAGGTAAGGATGACAATAATGATTTTCCAAAGTCCTCAAGGAATATAACAATACCACTGTTCATTGAAATGCATGGATACATTTTTCACATTGGGAAGACTTTTAAAGGAAATAGTAGGAGACATAATTTAACTTGTTTTTCTTCTTTCCCGGTGCTTATTTCTACATATTGTTCCCAATTTCAAGTTTATGATCATATCAGATGTCAGGAACTGCAAAAACAGGACTGGGCAGCTGTGTGAGGCTTGTGTTTCCCAAATCTGATTTAGTTCCCCACTGATGACCCACAGAATGAGCGTCTTTCCAGCATCCAAATATTTTCAAACTTAATCTAGAAGTGACTTTTCTATCATGTTACATAGTGATTTAGTTTTAGAAAATTATAATTAGAACTCCTTTTTTCAAGATCTTTGCAGTGATACAAGTTATCTTTGCAAATTATTGTATCCTTATACAGTACATACCACTTCAGGCTGTTATTACATAATAAACACAATGATGCATTACATATTTTCTTTCTTTTAGCAGCATCACACTCATACTATTTTCTAATAGCATTTGATGCATGGGACGAAAAGAGAGAAAGAATGCAACATCCATCAGATTTAACCTCCTGATATCATGCAATATAATGCAGTTTCAGGCTATAATAGTGGTGGCTAATGTTTTCAGCACTGTGCCAATATGCACGCATGCGCAGGCCAGAAACTGGAAGAGCAGATCCCCAACACACACACATGGGAATGAAGGAAACTGGAAGGTTGTGTGCTGGTCACCTGGTCTTCTGGTTTCTAACACGCATGCATTATATTTCCTTTATCTCCCCATTTTCCACAAACACATGGTTGTCATTGTAGTTGGTTGCACGGTCAGCTAGATGTATGGACTGGATCTGCATTTTTATCCATCTCTTGTGTCCTTCCCAAGGACCTGAGATATGTGAATGTTGATGTTTGATGGTGTTAAAGGTATCATAGGATGCAAAGTGTTCCAGGTAAAACAACCTTTTGAAATTCATTGGTGATTTTGTCAATGCTGACAGTATGATTATTATTATTCCAAATAAAAAATCTCAGATTTAAAACATTGCATATCTGTATTGTATTGTAGATTCCTTTTAAAACCTTTAAAACCTAACTATTTCTTTTTTCATTAAGTATAGTGAGGTAATCAAGTGGTTTGGAACTGTAATATTCTCAATTAAGGAGAATTGTGGTTTTGATGTATTTTATATACAATCGTTTTATGAGGAATAGTGAAGTTCTGGTGTATTATCAGGATGAGAAATGGTACTATTACTGTCATTAACCAAGCTCTATTTATGTAGTAAAATGCCTTTTTTGTTGTTTGATGTTCTTGTTTACAAGATGAATGAAGCTCTCAATATAATTCAGAATTCAACCGCTTTTATCAAGTACCTGGTTGTGACTATTAATCAGATTGAATATTAGAAATAAATGGAAGGTGTGTAGCATTTGTGAATATCTGGAAAATCTATTTATAGTAGATTAAAATACAAATAAGTCATTGCATACCAACTATGCTTAACCAAATATTACAGTATATTAAAAACAGCAAGAAAAGTGATACTTAAAAATACAATAATCTACACTGTGAAAACAATTTCCATTGTTTTCAGAATTCTGTTTATAAATTAAAAATGTGAGAATCTGAAGGAACATTTCTCCATGCACATCCTGAGCATAGTCATTTCCCCACTGCCGCTAAACCCGTGAGGTTTGAGCGGTAGTTGTCTCCCAGTGGGAGCGACAGATCTCCTGCACAGATCACATTTGCTGTATTCTTCTAAAGAAGTGGGCAGGATGCCATACCATTAAAGCAATTATTCATACTCTCTTCGATATGAAAGCATTAGATTCTGTCCCTTGGAATGGTGTACCTCGAGGGATTGAAATATAACAGCTCTATCTAGACAAGGGGGAGGAAGAGAGGAAGTGTTGAGGAGGGAGGGGGAAGGAGAAGACTATGAGACAAAAGTCACTGGTCTGCAAAGAGTTATCAAAGTTCAAAGTGTGCAGAACTGTCTCTTGCAAAGTTGATGCAGCAATTCTCCATCCTGCAAGAACCTGTTCAAGATGCTCTGATAAGTCAGAATTCATGGGAGATTACCATGCAGCCCCTGCCAAGCTGCACTACAGCACGCGTAATAGATACGCTCCAGTACTAAATCCTAAAAGGCTCTTGCTACATCTGTCAAGCATGCCCTGGAAAAGCACCTTCAGTTCAGATGTTATCACTGTTCTGCCTGCATCACAAGATTTAGTGTCCACCCTGGAGGTTGTTTTGGCTGCACAGTTTTCAGGGGCAAAACAACAAAGAAGAAAGATGAGAGGAGATTGGACGTGGGGGGAGAAAGAGATGGAAGAGAAAAGAAGGGAGGTAGGACAGGAGTGAATAGAAAATCATTCTTGTTTGTAGCAAATGGAATAAAATGAAGCACTAGTGGATGGACTAGGTTCCCCTGACTCTTGCAGAGAAAATTCCCAGGCCTCAATTTTGCTGGTGTTCTAAGATCTTTAACTAGGACATATCAGAACTATGACAGAAGGAAAATGATCTTTTATATGCCAAATAGCTCTTTCTTCCAAAGATAAAGAAAACCTCCAAAACAAAACAAAAAAACTGTTTGAGAACAGCAACATTTTCATCATGAAGCAGTCAGGCAATGCTAGACTTCAGTCAAAGGATCAGGTAGCAGGAAATAGATGTGAAGATAACAAAATTATGTTTTACCTTTTTTCCTCACTCTTTTGTTTATTTCTACATTCATATCACAGCCTTTTACACTATTTCAATGGCGTACTATAACAAATAATGGATGTAAATATGACTTTTAAAAAATAAGTTGTAGTGAAAATCTCTGGATGCGGTCCAGTGTCACCTTTGGTAAGACACATTATGGGAATCCCCCAAATCAGTGGTGGTATTCGACTGGTTCTGCCTGGTTCTGGAGAGCAAGTAGGAGCGATGAGCAGTGGAGACAGAACCAGTTTTCTCCACTGCTCTTATGGTTCTGCTGTTGGGCCCACCTGCCCGCCCGGGCTGCCATACTCACTGTTCTGTATTCCGTACAGTGGTGGATTTGTAAGCTGTACAGATGCAGATAGATACATTTGACAATACGTTCATAACAAAATACATTTATTAGTTCATCAGGTATCCTCATAACTCACATTTGTGATGAAGTTCTTCTTTAATGACCAATCCTTTGTATATCTGCCTTGTAGGTAAAAAAATGATTTATCTTTTATCCTTTTTCCCTCATGTTGTAGCGATAGAAGTAAAAGAGTTACCACGAGTCTGTGAGCTCAGCCAAGAGTGAGGAAAACCTCCCCCAACCCCTCGAGGGTCAATTTAGTGACCAATCAGGATTACAGATGTGGTCATGTGATATGGACTAAATTTCCCAGGATACCTTAACTACATTTTTCATGATGCATTCCCTTAAGGGGACAGCTCACAATTGCTACTTAACTATCCAATTCCCATACACAGGCTGGACAGCACAGTCACCTTTATCCACTGAATTTGAAATGCAGCTGCTTTGCATGGCACAGAATAGTGCCACACAGCAGCTGCTGAAGTGATCAGGAGATTGCACAGGCTTGCAGGAGGTGAGGTAGAATGCCTCTGCGCCTGTGCAAACGCCTCTGTGCCAGCATATTTGAATCCCACCACTGCCCCAAATGTAATCCTAAACATATCCTAAAATATTGACGACATTCATTTTCAGTCAGAAAAGAAACCTGGAAAACTAGGTACTACTTGGGTGGAAACTACAACAAATATGAAGGTAAAATAGTACAAAGTAGATATGATTAATTATGCAAGAAGATCAAATATTGGCAACATTATTGCAAAATCTCTGGAGGAAGGTCCAGGATTCTACATGCAATTCTGATAACTCCATTCATATATAACTGTTCTTTGCTCATGCTTTTGCCCTCCCTTTCCCTTCTTTTCCTCATGTCACCTTCTGTGCTTTGCTCAGTCTAGCCACCAGCAAAGCTAGCACTTACTTTCTTGCTCTTTTTTTCCTTTCTTTCTTTCTTTCTTTCTTTCTTCTTTCTCTCTCTCTCTCTTTCTTTCTTTCTT
Source organism: Laticauda laticaudata (assembly GCA_004320025.1). Classification (NCBI taxonomy): domain Eukaryota; kingdom Metazoa; phylum Chordata; class Lepidosauria; order Squamata; family Elapidae; genus Laticauda; species Laticauda laticaudata. Next base: position 4,342 of record BHFT01045808.1, on the reverse strand, counting down.
TCTTTCCTTTCCTTTCCTTTCCTTTTTTCTCACTTTCCTTTTCACACAGCATCTTGATTTCGCCAATGCCTCTAAACTTCTATATCAAGGGTGTCAAACTCAAGGCCTTTGGGCCAGATCCAGCCCACAGGGCTGACCTAGGAACAGCAAAGGATCGGCCCATGGTGCCTGTCCATGCGACCCTCCCCAGCTCCATTTTCAGCTGCAGAAACTGCAATGGCCTTCTGCAACCCTCTGCCAGTAAAAACGGAGTTCCCTGGACTCTGTTTTCACTGGCAGAGGGCTGCCAGAGGCTGTTGCAGCTGAAAACAGAGCCTGTGCTGGCCGTGTGTGGCCTCCCCAAGCTCCATTTTCACTGGCAGAAGGCTTCAGGAAGCTTTAGTGGCTGAAAATGGAGTCATGGAATGGAATTGAGTGACTGGCCATGCCCACACCTGCCTCTTCCCCCCTGAGTTCAAACACAATCCTGATGCAGTCCTCAATGAAGTTGAATTTGACACCCCTGCCCTATATGATTGAAATAAATATAGATAATTAAGATGGCAATGTCTTCAATTTTATCCTACAGTGTGCCCTGAGTTTTGTTTTTGCTAGTGTTCAGAAAAATGATTAGACAACTAATGGATGGTTATTTTGATTGAAGGAGCAATGCTGGGTAAGGAGAAAGCAAGAGAAGAAATTAAGTAGTGTGTTCACATGGTGGTTCAAGAAAGCACCAAAGGAGATCTCGTCTTTCAGCATAATACATGCTGTCATAAATATGCAGGTTATTTTTGCTCTATAAAGTAAGTAAGTCAAGGGCCATGGCCACTCTTATGTTTCTAAAAATGAGCCCATGGGGGAGGGGGGGCAGGGAGGCAGAGAAATGGAGGTAAGGACAAATGGCAACGTCCCTGTGAATAGCTTCCACAGGCTTAGCTCTGAGCCTCCAAGAAGCAAAACATACCTGTGTATGTTTTAAATTTAAAAATATACATCTAAAGTAAGTCTCAATCAAGTACTTTCAAAATCTATGCAAAAGAAAACCTATCCCCACAAGGCCCTCTGGCCCCTGCATTCATAAGTTATTTCTGCATGTTTGCTCGTCTTGATGCTGACATAAATCTTCAACTAGTTCAAAAAAGAAAGGACTTTGATTCTGACCTTCTGCTGTCAAAAATGGCTACTGTCAAGAATAATCTAAAACAGCTCCATAAGGTCTGTTTTAACTGATTAATCTCTGAAGGTCACACAATCTGTTTAGACTATCATACATCGAAGCCACTTGCCGAATATCTGAAGTTGTCAAGTCCTTGTTGGCTTTGCACTCGGAAGCTCTAGAGAGCAGCTATAAATAATTAGCACAGTTAAAAGTTCAGTTACTCTAGGTAGCTGTTTTCTACATCTTCCAAGGATGAGTTGTGAAAGCATTAATATATAGCCATCATATCTCTTAAATAATCTAAAAACAGGAGCCACAGTAACTATGGCATAAAATGGAAAAAAAATGAACAAAAAAGTGCTTTCTCCATGTGTCTCTGGACCACACAATATGGAAGAAAGTTTTGTTTAGTTTATAACAACTAAGCTGCATTTCATGATGCTACAGTGCAAATCAGAATGCAATTAAGTTTATATCAACACCATTCATCAAACCTGTTCATATTTATTTATCCTTGCAACTCATTCTTGTTTCCATTACTTCCATATATTAATTCATACATTCATAGGTCCTTGTTACATTTAAAATCTGGTTCTAAATTACTTCTGGTTCAGTGTTATTGAGTGTTGGGGTAGATAGCTTCTGTTGCGGTTTTTAGACTCTAAGAAAGGTTACCACTCATCATGGGCTGAACACATCCCTCCCTTCCTGATTTTATAATCACTAAATATCACTAAAAATCACAAATTGCCTCTGGATTTCAACAGTATGAAAATCAATTGACCGAAGATATTTATATATCCATAAATAAAGATTAAAGGTCACATGTTACCAAATCTTCCTTCACAGAACATAGCCATTATTTTATTATTAGGATGACGTTTCTCCCCACACCCATGGTGGCTTAGGAGGTTGTCCCATCTTCATTCACACATTATACATAAGGAAAATGAGCCTGGTCTAAGATCACCCTGTGACTGAATGGAATCATGAGTCCTTCTTTCTTGTTTCAGTGCACCAACCATGGAACTGCACTGATTTTTTTAAAGACATTAGATAATCAAGTATTTACTATGATTGTTTTTTCAATTTGGAACATATCTTCTAAAGTATTAGAGCTACAGCAAAAGTTGCCCCTGAGGAATAGAAACTTTGCAAATTTTATAAAACATATCATAGCATAACATAAAATTATCACAAAACATTTTATGACATTATATAAATCATCATAAAATATTTTGTATGAGCATCTGCTGATGTTTGACTGTGCTCACAGTTCAACATGAGTTTCTTTCAAGGCTCAGAGGTCTCTGAATCTCCCTGAATTTTGAAGAATTTTTCTAATTCATCACAAGTTTGCCATTGTTGAAAGCATTGATGAATATGTTAAAGAAAATGTCTCTGAAATGTTGACCCAAGGGGTCATGGATTGTCTAGTCTGCACTAAAGGTTTCTAGCTATAATTGTTGTGGGAAAAGTCATGTTTAGAGGTAAGAATGTTATGTTTAACACTACACGATCATGGTAGCTGTATTCAATACAAAAGGCAAAGTATACTGAACAACATTGTGAAAAAGAGAGACTGTTTAGGTGTACATGGATGACATCTTAATTTCCAGACTCACTGTAGTTGAACAACAGCAAAGATGATCTAAAAATATGGCAACCATAAAGGTCTCAAACCTAAACACAAGCAAATGCTTCTTACAGCTGAAAAAGCTTTCATTTCTAAGGCACCACATAAAAGAACATTGTCTGAGCCCACATTGAAAAAAGGTGGAAGCTATTATAAGGCTAAGCCTCCTAAAATTCTTTTTATCTTGAAAATTTTGTATTATTATTATTATTGTACTAAGTGGCATCAATCTTGCATTCTTTAAATACATTGATTAAAAGAGATCCCATTTGACAAAAAAATTACTCTATCATAGAATAGGCCAGTCCCAACCTCTTTTTTTTAAGCAAAGAAATATAAACTAGAACTTTTCAGACAGATAGCTATATAGTTTCTCCACATACAAACTCAATGGTGAAGAGACTGACACCTCTCTGGGCAATACATTCTACAATGTCCATTAGGTCAGAAGGATCTCAGCAGACTTGAACATTCTATCTAACAAAATGAAATTCAGTGGTGAGAAAAGGAAAGTTTTACACCTAGGCAAAAAAAACCCAATTATACATTTACAGACTAGGTGAAACCTGGCTCAGTGTCAATAACCGTGAGAGGGATTTGGGAATCCAAATGGACAGTCACTTAAATATGAGCCAACAGTGTGCAGCAGCAGCCAAAAAAGCCAATGCAATCCTACAGAGGGATAGAATCAAGATCATGTGAAATATTAGCACTATTTTACAAAGACTTGGAATACTGCATCCAGTTTTGGTCACCACAATATAAAAAAGATGTTGAGATTCTTGAAAGACAGCAGAAAGAGCAACAAGAATGATTAGGGGACAGTAGTAAAGACGGAATATAAAATGAAAGCAGTGGAAGCAAAGGTTGAACAAACAGATAAAAAAGTAGAATCAATAGAACAGAAATTAATGGGAGAGAACAGGAAATTAGAAGAGGCAATTGCATATTTGGAGATGGAGGGAATGGAAAAGGCTTGATTTCTCTCCCTTCAGATATTCCAGAATATAAAAGAGGGGGCCGGCACTTGCTCAAGTATCAATCGGCAGATCTCATAGCCACGAAGTGATTGACAAAAGGAGCCAAGAGGTTCGGATGAGAAATCGTGAGGTATTAAACATATACCAACTATATTACAATGTTGTGTTTTAGACTGAGATAATACAAAGGACAAGAGTAAACTGCGATATTCAAAGGGAACAGAAATTGGTTTCTATTAAAAATTTGAAACATAGTCGAACAAAAGAATAAGGTAACATAGAAAATAAATACAGGATTCCTGACCGCCCAGCTGAATAAGCAATACATCCTGTCAAAAGGCCATCCCAGAGGGAATGTTAATATCATGGCAGGATAAACAAATTTAAATAGAAGTATAGAAAAAGCCAAGCGGAATTCTTCTGACACTGTATGTGATATCAGGCCGAAGACGCAGAAAGCAGTAAAGAGAGAAATGGAAAGTAGAGCCAAGAAGAAGATTGGGTGGAGGAAAGAGAAACAGAAACAAGAGGAAAGAGACAGAGAATAGAAAGACGAAAGGCATAAGAATGAGACACAAAACAAGA
>BHFT01045807.1:0-17044 GCA_004320025.1 Laticauda laticaudata | reverse complement strand
GGGGGCAGAGGAACACGCGGGAAGCCCTCCCCCCGCCTACCTCGAAAACCGAGACAGACCCATTGACGTCACTTTGACGCCAGAGCGACGCGCGACCGAGCGTGAGGCTGAATGAGAAGGGAAAGAGAGACATCCAGCCGTTGCCAAGAGACGGACTGTTCTGACGCGCGCCCAGATGGACCCGTCGCCCGGGTGACCGGGAAGGTGGGGTGACGTTTGCGCAGAGAGGAAGGAGAGGCGAAACAACCACCCCCCCCTCAGTTTGATCCACCACGTGATCGTTTGTTATCATTGAGAGGGTCGTCCCTGCGGCCGCGCAGCACCTAGGATTAACCCTCCGCGCGCCGGCGCTCGGGCGGTGTTTGTTCCGCCGTGCTTCCAAGGCCAGGTAAAACTTACACTTCTTCGGACCGTTGAAAGCCGGGCTGGGTTGAACCATTTCTTCGCGTCGTTCTTCACTGAAGCCTTTGATGAGACCCTGGGTAGAACGCGAACCAGGCAGGCCTCGATGTGTCACCCTTCCTGCGTCAAAAATACTGTAGGATGAGAAGTCTTCACGGGCCAAACCCCTGAAAGGCTATCAACGTCGGCACGCAGTAAAACGGGGAAATACTTGGGTGTGTGCGAATCCCACCCGTTTAGGCGGGAGAGGCAGATTTTAGCTCTTGAGGCTGGCTGTGAGTTTTGAGATTTGCCGGTGCGCAGACGATCTGTGACCTCACGGCTCTGCGGGCAAGAGTTTTCCTACGTGCACTGCAAACATTTTGAGGCAAAATGAAAACCTGACTGGGATCTGCGATGGGGGTTGATGAGACGGCTAGTCTCTCGTCTGGCCCTGGCCATGCTTGGAAGGGATCTTTGGCTTTGAACAAGACTTTTCCTTCAGTTTGGAACCACTGAAGAAAAGAGAAGAGACAACTTTATCGTCTCCATTTAAGAGAATATACAATCTGCAAAAGCAGCCCAAAGAGATCATTGGCAATCTGTTTCGATAATTTACATTAATTGATTTGCTGCATAATCTTAATTCTTCCATTCAAAATGTAGCCACAATTTGCTGTGGTCAGTTCTGAAAGTTGATAGAAGTCAGGATTAACTATGCCTTCGAGACAGTTATCTTTTATATCTGCTACATGAAGAAATTTAATGAATATGCTGAACCAAAACATCTGGTGTGAACTTGTCAGTTTATCCTGAATTCATTTTTAGTCACCTTGCCTCAACCCCTGCAAAGTGTGTGTCTTCTGAGTTGCCAAGTTATTGTTCAGTTAAGAAATTTAACAATCTGTCATCATGCCAAGAATCCACACACCTAGTTTAACGTGTGCCAAGAAGGAAAGAAATCCATCAAATCTTCAGATTATTAATGGGGACACTGAGTTTAGCAAGCAGCTCTTTTTAAGATGAGATAATCCCTTTAGCAGGATTGGAAAATTGGTGTGCGGTATATGTGTATTCCAAGTTACCTATTTGTTTTCTATACACGGAGTCCTTTATATTCCGTCTCTTTCTATTTAAGTATAACCAATCTTTTTAAGCATTAAGTATAGAAATGAAAATTTTATTTATAAAAACTATTTTAATCTTAATAGAAATTTAGCATGTTCAGTTCGGATATCTGGAATGGAATCATAAATGCAATTGCTGGATAGTAGACTCTCTTGAAATCAGGTGAAAGATGGCTGAGAAAGAATATTTGTTTGTTGATTTGTTTATTTTAATTTATTGGCTTGTCAACTTCAATGGACTCTGGGCAAATAAATATATAATATTAAGGTGTACATCCTTAACATTTTGCCTTTAATCTGAACCTGAATCTTTGGAAGGGCAGGATCCTGGTCTGAGAGAAAAGTAATTGAGGAATTTGAACTCTTTGATGTCCTTTATGCAAATTTACATAATGATCTTGGGCCTCCCTTCATTTGTTTTTCTTTTAATGGAGACGATGATATACAGTTGATCTGTGATGGTCTGTACACATTTGAGAGAGCCTTGTGTGAAACCCCAGGTAACACTTTAAGAAATGAAACTCAGTGTTCCTCTTCCAGTACTTGAAGCCTAACAAAACACTCTGTACAAGTACAGCTTCTCCATGTGAACAATTCTCTAGAAGTTATTGACAAGAAAATACACATTGACAAGCTGTGCTTTATTACCTTAAAGCCCTGGAAAGATGATGTTCTTAGTTTAATCATATCGGCAGCAGTTTATTATAGACCTATCAATAAACAGTTTATTAGTCAGGAAAGAAACAAAATGATAAGGACTAGCTTGGTGTAACTGGTTCACATGCTTGTTACCTTCCAAATGCCGTGGTTAAAGTAAGCCTGGAAAGTACCAGGCTGGAAAAAAATGAAGCAAAACAGCTTTTCCTGGATTAAGGGGTTACATTGCTTTCCAGTGTCAGCACTCAGCAAGATATGAAGGCAGGACAAAACTCAGTATGAATTAATTTGAATGTACATTAAACTGAATTCATTAAATTGAATGCATTGTTAATAGGATTGTTTTCCAACTATTTAAGCATTTCCTCCTTCGGTTGTATTCAATATTACAATTTAGTTTTAGAGGGAGTCTAGGAATTGCATAGGGCTTTGAGAACTGTATGTGGTTCTCAAGCAACTTGTTATGGAACTATTAAAGGGGTGATTTTGGTATTGCCCAAATGTAAGCAATAGGCAAATATACTCCCTGGAATTTATTTTACTCTTTGCAAAATGCAGTCCATTTTTCTTTTTTTTTACTGATTTTGTTTCCGCTTCCTTTCCCTTTTTAGGTTGCTTGAAAGTTTCTGTGAATGATCACCGTAATTATGGTTTTTGCAGAAGGAGTAGGATAGTGGTGGTAAGACCTTTGGCTTGATTGAAGCCAGTCATGGTTTGGGATATCTTGATGCTATTTGCTAAACAATTTACATTGATAAAGAACCCCTGATTCAGTAACTTCCCTTTTTTTCTGTCTGTTAATTTACTTAAATATTAATGCTGTGTTTTCAAAAATTAGACATTTGGGGAGCTAATACCCTTTAAAAAGAAAGAAAGTGCTTTGGGGACCTGCAAAGCCACAGTGAAATCTATATAGGAACAAGCCTGCTTTTCCTCTCAATACCTATTGATGTGTCTTTATGTGGGGGGTTTGTTTCAAAGATTTTCGTGGTCTGAGCTAAAGAGATCAGATCAGATTACAGTCAGATGCTTGTTAGCATCACTTCTGTGAATAAATTAAGGCTGAGAAAAACTCAAATGCAACAATAGTCTGAATCTTTCTATGCTGCATATTTTTTCTTTAATTTTCAGTCCCAGAATCCTCCTGAAAGCAGTTTGAAGCTACTGCATTCATTTCTGTTGACTTTAAAACATTGAGAACAACCAAGAAATACCATGAAATACCATTTCTCCAACCAACCAGTAAGAGTTAAAAACTAATAAAGGAGAATATTTATATGGGTGGTTTTTCTGTAGATTTGTGTTTTTAGTTTCCCATTGTGGTCTCTACTGATCAGGATGTCCAGGAAGGGTAGCAGGTTGTGAAGAAAACAACAACTTGCTACACCTCCTGGAAATCCTGATCAGCAGAGACCACAATGGCAAACTAGAAATGCAAGTCTAACGGAAGAACCATCCGTACTAATCAGGTGTTCCACTACCAAAGCAACAACCCAGCCTCCCACAAGGGAAACTGCGTAAGCATTTAAATAAGCCCAAACACACTGCAGCAACCTGGAACAGCAGAAAAAGGAAGTAGAACATCTATAAAACATATTCCAACAAAATGAATATCCACACAAGTTTATTTAAAAAGTCCCTGACCACTCAATTCAGTACAACACAACCAATACAAACCCTAGAAAGAATTACACTGCCATACATCAAGAATATCTCAGACTCCTACAACCACATGGAATTAGCAATACACATGAGCCAATTAAATCTCTTCAAAACATCGTAAGCAGACTAAAAGACCCAACAACCCAGAAGAAAAAAGGAGTCATCTATAGTGTACAGTGTAAGGACTGCAACAATGTAGGACAAATAGATAAGAGAGTGGCAGAACACACCCACAACATCAACAGAAGACATTATTAAAATTATTTAATTTTGCAACATATAGACAGATTTAAACATAGTTTCAATTGGGAAAATGTGATCATCCTAGACCAAACCAAATCCAAAAATGTCAGGGAATTTCTAAAAACTAGGCACCCTGACAAATCAGACATCAATAGACACATAGACATTAACAACATCTATAGACTATGCAAAAGAGACTATCACCCAGCCCAAAAAAGAACAGAAAGACCAAGCATTTCTCCACCAGCAATCAGCCCCCAGATCAGCATAGATTAACAGCAAGGTTAACATCAGACCAACAATCAAGTAAACAATACCCTGATCCAGAAACTGCCAAAGAGCCAACAGCCCAACCAAAGAATCTCTAAAACCCCTACACCAACACTGACAGGGCAAGCTACCAGAATATAAACTGACAACAATCTGCAGTCCTTACTAGCACTGTGGATGTTGCTTAGTTTGGATAATGAAACATCTGCAAGAAAACCACCAAGGACCCCTCAGAGTTAAAGACAGCAGGATTCAAATGATATCTTGCTCCCAAACTGTCACAGCTCCAAAAGCAACAATTATTCCATTGGTTTCAGTTCACATAAAATATAAAACAAATATATATATCCCCATCCTACACTATCTATACAGATTGATATTTCAAAATATTGCAGCGTTTTTCAGTTTTGACAACTTGAATATTTGAGGACCAACTCCAAGAATTCCCTAGCTAGCATGATGAAAGAGGCAAGAATTTTGTCAATGCCATTTGTCTAAACTGGGAAAATAAACCAGAGCATTTTACAAGCATTTTGAAACTCAGTGAAAGGATTAAGTGTGTGTCCTAATTATGCTCTGTATTCATCCCATAGCATGGTTATGTTGCAGCAGAGGATGAGCAAAGGATTGCTATCATCACAGAGCTGGGAGGCATAAGGTGGAACCCTCAGAAATTCTGCAACTTTGAAGATAATTTGTGACCTATTTGGGTGAGGTATGGGGAATGATGGTAAAATTTAAATATTAAATAATGTCTGACTGTTCTATAATCACAAGATGCCCAAAGCTAAATAAATAATTGATTGGTTCAAAGCAGTGGGTAAAAGACCAACTCCAACTATGACCCTTTTTGCCTCAGTGAGGTTGGGTTAGGGTTAGGGTGATAGCAGAAACCGCCATTTGGCAAATTCCCATTAAGGTCTCTTAAAGTTTACAACTTTGTTTTATCTTGGCCTATTTCCTAGTTTGCTGACCTCTTCCAAGTGAAAAGCATTCATAAGTCCTGTATATAATTTATCCTGCTGTTACTATTTCCTCAACTTTCTGTTTCTGAAGTCCTGCTGACCAGTCTCAAGGCAAGCAGAACAAGAGCCACCCACTGGCTCCTTACATTCTATGGGAATCTGAAACAGATTTCATTGTTAAAAAAATCAAAATCAAGGAAGAGGAGAGAAAAAGTGACAAATGTGCACTTTGCAATAAATCTCTCACTATTGCTTTTGAAAGAAAAGGTCTTAAGAACCCAATGCTTCTCTAGCAACACTAACCTTGCAATACAACTTTTTGTGCCTCTTGGAAAATCAACAAAATTTCCTAAACTGGCCTTTAAGTAGCTATAGTTACTCTCTTTCTTTGGACTATATAACACTGAGTTTACTGGGTTATATTTCTAAACAAATGTTTAATTTTTTATCTTTTAAAATTATGTTATCAGTTCACATTATTTTAAAGCAATTGAGAAACAAAGTACGGTAAGTTTGTCTGTGTTTTACTCAAAACACTTTTTAACAAAGTTCATAAGCATGTTTGTACTTTTAAATAACAAAGCACCATTTATTTAAAATAAACAAACCCAAATTTCCATTTAGGAGTTGTGTGGTTGCTGTTTTGTTTCCTTGCACATGGCAGTGTTTGTAGAATCCTATTTGGAACTCCTTGTCAGCAAGGTTTTCTCTGGAATTGTATAATTATAATTGCACAATTCATATGACATATAATTCCTTACAATGTATGCTGGTGTTGTTCATAGTTTATTGTGCAATTTATGGGCTCCAAAGAATACCATTTTAATGTATAGGATAGGGTTAGGATGAGGATTAGTGTATTAAATGTAACATTTATTGCTAAAAACGTTACAACATCCATGACAGCTTTATCAACATTTGTACAAAGGTTCTCTTTCTTGTTTTGAATTTCTTTTTTCTTATGCTCCAAAATAATATTTCTTGAACAAGAAGGGCTCTATGCTCTTAAATGGAGCACCATATTCTGCTTGAAGCATATTCTGTTTCAAAGATGGGCATTTAAAAAGTTAGTATGACCATGATAAACAATATATTTTATTAACAGCTATGTAAATAAATTCAATTCACTACTCTATTATGCCAAAAAAATTACCTGACTAAATTTTCATAAAAATTTCAGTAGGAATCTAGGGGTCACAAATAACTAAAGAGCTCAACAACCCAATTTTGTTTAAATATGAAGAGGAAGAGAATATTAAGGAAGAGCCTTAATATTTCCCATGAATTATAAATATATACATAGATCAAAGCTGATACCAGGTCACTTTTAATATGACCCAAAATTCAGTTTATACAAAGATAGTATATATACAATTAAGCCTAGTACATGTGAAGTTGCGTTTGGGTTTTAGATGCTGCTGAATCTTCATGTGTGCAAAATGGAGAAAAGGAAGATTCTGTCATAGAAAAACAGTACAAATTTAACACCGTGACATACATTTAATTATAAGTATGTGTTTTTTATCATTTCCTATAAAATTTTATTACTATACAGATAAAATTTTGTCTTAAGATTTTCATTGCCTACTTCCATTGGACTTGAACCCATAACTGCATTTTTCATGAAAATATCATTTCTGTAGCCAAATTTGGCTAATACTGTGGGATTCACTAACGGTACTAATTGAGACCAAATGTACTCGGACAACAGACAAATTTTTTCCCTCACTATGGCAAGATATATTCTATTAATATTAAGCATGATATATAGATGTAGTTATATAGTTATATTAGTACGTACAGATTTTATGTAAACCTTTTTGGTCTTTTTGTTTGTGTGGTGATGCATTTCTGTTCCAGAGGAGACAATCTCACATGCATTTCTCTATCTTTGTCTCTATAACCCGAACCCTCTCATCTTGCTCTCTACTCTCCACCTATCCATCTTTTTGGTTATCATATTGATGAATTCCGTTATGTTCTTTTTCATTGTTTATCTTATTGTTGTATTATTTTACTTCTGTTTACACTTTTTCATTGTTTCCATGTTATTGTTACAAGATGCTAAAGTAGCCCCGCAGCAAGATATTTGGCAAATAAATTTAACAATAATAATCTGTGCAGGCAAAATCCATATGTTTGCATTTATAGCTACTGAAGCTTCAGAGCCCTTGGAACTTTTTTTCTGTTTACTTGGGAAATGAAATCACATCTGTGTTTTAGTATGATTCCATGCCCACAGGTAAGAGAAAAGCTTATTCAGCAATGATCATTACATTTGTCCCACAGGAATAGATTCCAGTAGCTAGAATATTTATAAACATGCCTAGTGAAATATGTCTCATTGGTTTAATTCATTCATGTGTCATTAATTTTTTTAATAACATATAGCGGGCCACCTAAGAACCAACTCTAGATAACTCCCAATCAAAATGTACTTTACAAAAATACATTATAAAACCATTATAAGTAGAAATTTAAATAATTATAATTTACACTTTGGGACACACACAAAGGTACTTTTTCTCCCCCTACATGTTTTTTTTCTTGATGCTATCTGATCATTTTTCCATTGTACTATTGGGACATGCCTACTACTTTATGAACTTGATTTCTTTGTCCATGACCTCTATGTAGAGATAATGGAGAAGGGACTTTATTTGTCCCTATCTGTGTTTGGAAATACAATTTTACCATTAGAAGATGGAATATAAATATTTCATACATATAAAATAAATCAATTCCATTTCTGGATTGCCAGAAATGTCACAAGGGCTGTGGGATTTTGTCTGTTATATTGCACAGTTGTGCAGCCTTCACATTTTTTAAAGAGTGAGTTTGAATCATGTTCTCTTTATTGAACCATCTTTCCAAATTATTGGTGTTTTTAGATTTAGTTTAACTGTGATGCAATAGCAACTGCAATTAGCATGCCCTCCCCCAATAATTCTTTTTCCATTTATATTCACTTCTTGGTGGTTATCATCAACAACTCCACCAACATAGGATTGCTCAATATATGCTGACCGGCATTGCTCATTTTTTATTTCTGTATTAGTTTGGAAAATAAAATGATTGACTAGTGTCTGGGTTTGCATCATCCAACATTGCTGTTTGATCAGCTGCTTTAGTAGTAAGAGAAGCAGAAGGGCAGATCTGGAATTCAAGATTAGGAGGTTCTGAACACATGTTTTGGAGTATCTATTTTTCAGTCTTTTGTCACGGACTGAAAGTGAAATGAAACAACATTCATTTATTTCATTCACTTTATTTATTTACATTAACAGGTTTTTCTGGAGATGAATTACAATAATTGCTGAAATATTGTTACATACATACATAAAAATATTAAAAACAAATAAAAGTCAAAGTACAAAATTACAAGGAATAAAAATATGCTGAAATTAAAATACTGCAATTAATACTGTGCTTCTCCAATAATATGCCCCCCAGCATGTTTTCTAGGCATAAAATGAAATTAAGCCCCTCCCCCAAAATTTAAGGGCTATTTTAAAACATGGGAAATGAGGGGGAAGGACGGGGGGGGACTTGCTGTTAGGAGCGATCNGTGGCGGCATGGGCAGAAGGGAAAGCAACAGTGGTGGGCACCCAAGGTCTCAAGTCTGCAGCAAAGGTGCTTGGCGTGAATAGGGAGCTCTCCGCACTCCGCTATGATCGCCCGTTAGGAGTGGCTGGTGGCGAGCCATGGCTGCCCATGGGGTGCTTTAAGCGAGGATGCAAGGGGGGGTGGAATTAAGTCACCCCCGAAAAGATGGTCTAGCTGTTTTGGGGGGCTTAAAAAAAAAAAAAAGACCTGGCCTTATTTTATGTGAAACATGGTATTATGTAATGATTTTGTTGTTTTCTGATTTTTGTTTGTTAGTTTGTTTATTAGTTTGTATGCTGGCCATATTGTTTATTTTTATAAACTTGGTGTATATGATTTGTGTGTGTATCCAAGTTTATAAAAATCAAGGAGCAACAATTTCATTTGGTATCATTTTAGGAAGGACATACACAAAAGACCTTGTTACTAAAATATTTGAGTTTATAGGACCGTTTCAATTAGAATGTTATTTGTATTTCAATAGGTTTTCAAAGTATTTTATTTACAGAGGCACCAACAAGCAAAAGAGGTTATTCTAGGGCTGCTCAAACATGTGCTCTCTATGCATCAAAGCATTTTTTTTTGCCTGATATGATCATCCAGGAGGTGAAATAAAATAGCTAAGGAAGACCATGCCTCAATAAAGCACCCTTCTAAATTATCCATCTTTAATAAAAGCAATGGGTTGTTTCTACAATTTCCTTCTTGTGGTGGAATTCTTCGGTAGAATTCCAGGCCTACCTTGGAGTTTCATCTTCCCTATGGCCTCCAGTGCTATTCCCCATGCCATTTGAATTAGTTCTTCAAGCTTCTGAAGCAGATTTTCAGGAAGCAAACAGGGCAGCAGGAAGGAGAGGGAATCACTAATTATGCTTGCTTTCTAGTTTTACCTGCAAGATTTGTAGACAAGATCACAAGTCATTTACAAAGATAAAATTATCTTTTATCTTAAAATTATCTTGTTTTCATGAGCAATCAAGATCATACCCAGTATATACTTTTCCTCATTGTTATGATTTACATCCTTTACAACCATGTATATATTGTATATGTGTGTGTGTGTGTTTTTTCATGGTTGCACACAGACTACATGCCAGTGGTTTAAACTGTGAGCTTGATTTCACTACAGTTTTCCCCTAACTACTTATGTGGAAGTAGCTACAAGCTAATAAATAATTCATAGGGTTGTATTGAATATTGATGTCACGAGTTCCAAAATTTTTGTATCATGCTGACACAGATTTCCTGTTTCATCTTCTCTTTTTGTGCTGATAGTGTTACTGCCTTCGTGTCATTGGTAATGCCACAGAGTGGATCACCCCCTTATTCAATAGCAATGCAGACCATTCTCAATTAACAATTTAAGTTGTGGTAATATACCCCTGGACTTTTTGGTACATTGATATTTTAAACAGTTAAGGCTTTTTCTTACCTTCGGTAAGTCTTTGGTTTATGGCAGTATATAAATATGAGAAATAAATAAAGTCAAGTCTGTAAATATTTTTATGAAAATCTTGCATCATGTCCTTCCTCATAGTATTTAGAAGGGAGGGATTCCAGGAAACCATAATATGGATAATAATTATACTTCTGTAGAACATTCTGGAGCTGCATAATAACATATCATTTAATGTCATTTACAAGGCTTTATTTGACACTGGACACAGTAGCTTGATTACAATTTTCTTTTACAATGTAAAAAAATTCATTCTAGAAAGCTGATTAGAAATGCTTGCTTGTGTTAATAAAGTTAGCTGCAGAAGAATCTCTTACCATATCTCTCCCTCCCTACCTCTCTTATTATCAATAAAAATGTATTAGCCATCCATCTTACCACAAGATAAGCCTCTGAATAGCTTACAGTATTAAAAAACTATAAAACCTAAAGATATACAGTATTATAAGATTCCAGATAATATAAGAATATAAATCATGCTCTATTGGATCATTATTTTTGGCCTATTTTTCCTGGTAAAGTTTTTTCCACTTTGGAAAATGTGAGGAATGGATGAAATATAAGACAATTGAAAGTGCTGTCCTAATATAGAAGCTTTGTCTTCCTTTGCTTTTTTCCACTTTGGGGAAGTGACGAAACATCAGTGTAGCCCAGTTAAATGCTATCAGTGACTTATCAGCAACTCCCTGAGGAATGGAGAGGTGGTATTTTGGGGTTAGTCTTGCCTACTGCTCTGTCCACTGGAATTTCCCAAACTATATAATATAGTGCACATCAGCCCCTGGGCATAAATACTACATGTACTGTATATAAATCCTACAAAGAAGAAGAGTGTAACATTCATGTTAGGCTGAATAGTTCAGCACTATATTGTTGCAGTCTAATGTCCTGCAGTCATAGACAAGATCACTTACTAGTGACCTATGGTGTTTTCTAGAGTCATCCAACCATCTTTTGTGCCAATATAATTGTCACAATACTAGGGTTTCTGTCATTAAAGCAATGGTGATATAAACCACTAGCAAGACAACATTTCACAAGCAGGGATGTAGCAATAGAAAGTGAAGTGGAAAACTCAATTTGCGCTCAAGAAATCTTTTCCACTAAATGCCTTTTCCCCCCAAATCCCAGTGGGAATCTCAGTACCTAGTTAAGTATTCTGTTCTAAAATTATATCTCAGGAACTTTATCACAAATTTGAAAAAAGTACTAAACACAGATAAACAAGATAATTATTAGCTTTTTTTAGGTATGAAAATTTGCTGTGGAATCTGATTCCCATTTCCTACTATAGGTAATCCTCACTTAACAATGAGAATTGGAACTGGAATTTCTATATTTGGTTGTAAAGTGTGACAGCACATAACCATGCTGCTTAGCAGCAGAATTCTAGAATTTCTAGTTGCCATTGTTAAGTGAATAGCTGCAGATCATTAAATAAGGTTGTCATGTGGTCATCATTTGGGACCTTCTGCCAGTTCTCCTCTAACTTTGCTTGTAGGAAGGTGACAAAGGGTCACAAATGACAATCATGCAACTACAGGACATTGCAACATTGTACTTGTGAGCCAGATTTCAAGTGCCCAGCTCATGATCACATGACCACAGGTATTCCACAATTGCCATAAATACGAAGACTGATCCAAAGTATCATCCATTCCACTATATAAGTTCAAATAGTTGCTGAATGAATGGTTACTGAACGAGGACCACCTATATTTGTATACTCAAAATAGAAACTAGTATATATTTCTGCACAGATGTTTATTATTTTCTGTTACACATATGCCAGTATTCGCAATGCCATTTATTTATTACGTTTAGAACCCACCCTTCACCAAAAATACTATCCAGAAGGTCTGATTACAAAAATAAAGTTATAATAAAATATAAGTAAATTTTCACAGAAATATCCATTAAATATCTATTAAAATGATATTTTGATAGCTGTTCCAACCAACATATAGAATAGAATAGAATTCTTTATTGGCCAAGTGTGATTGGACACACAAGGAATTGGTCTTGGTGCAAATACTCTCAGTATACATAAAAGAAAAGATAACATTCATCAAGAATCATCAGGTACAACACCTAATAATAGTCATAGGGTACAATAAGCAATCAATATTGTTTATTATAGAATTGTAGTGGAGGTTTCAAGAAGAGAGAACACTGGAAGTGATACAACTCCAAAGTTTACTGAACTACATGAATAATATCAAGATTAAATCACGACTAATCCTTTAACTGCTTCACCAAAAGATAAATATGGTAGATGTTATCAAATACTGAATTGCAGTCTTTGAGGTCATTAACAGCCAGTTTTGTTCTTTGCTGAAGCAATCATCAACAAGCAGAAAGTCATATTCTGGCAGGTGGCACAAACGGATGAAAGTCTAAAATAAGCATTATGTTTCACATGACGAAAGGAAATAAAAGAAGAGGAAAACAGAAAAGATGGATGGATGAGATCAAGTGTCTTGGAAGAACTATAAGTTATTTATGAAAATAAAGCAAAATGATGAGCTTTTGTCCAGACATTAATCAGTTGAATTCAGTTTGATAGCACCTAGCTAATCAAGTCCTTTAACATCAGTTAATTAAAACATACTCTAATCAGGGCTTATGATTTCCCCTCTTCAGATTAAGAATTGGAAGGGACCTTGTAATTCATCTAGTCTAAACCCACACAGGTGACCCTACACCATTTCTGACAAATGGTAGTCCAATATCTTGAAACCTTCCAGTGATCAAGCACACACAACTTCTGAAGGCAAACTGTTCCATTGGTTGATTGTTCTCACTGTCAGAAAATTTCTCCTTATTTCTAGGTTGAATCTATCAGTTTCCATCCATTATTCCTTGCCTGGCCTTCAGGTGCTTTGGGAAATAGCTTGACCCTTTCCTCTCTATGACAGCTCCTCAAATATTGGAACACTTCTGTGATGTCTCCCCTTTGTCCTTCTCTTCATTAAAACGTTAAAAAACATTGGAAAACGCTATGCATCCGTTGTGTACTCATTGCATATGTGTTTCATATGCTCTATCATATCCTTTGGCATCCGCTCACTTGAGATTTTCATCGCTCAAGCAATCTTTGAGCGCACAAAACTTTTTTTTAGTGAACGATGAACTTTCCGCTGTGTACGATGTAAATCTGTTGACATATGAGCCAAAAATGTTCTATGTCCGTTTATCATCCGTTAAACGTCCGTATCCTCTCTAGCTACCTTTGGGCATCCCCTCAACTCACATCACGCTTGCAGCTGACATTGGAAAGAGGGAGGGAAAACATAAGGTACACGAACGTCATACACAGCGTTAAGCCCAATGTCACACCTGCACCAACGGCAGTGCACAAGGGATGTAAAGATGGACAAGAAAGCATTGCCATCCATTGGAAAAAAGTGATGCATCAGTCTGTGGTTATCCACTGCGTACGCGTTTCATACGCTCTGATCCGTCAACATCCGTCTACTTGCTATTTGAAGCTACACAAACTTTTGTGAGCGGTATGAACTTTCCGCCGGTACGATCTACATCCGCCCGACATACGCGGCAACAAACTCATATGCCCGAATTGTTCATCCATTAACGTGCCGACTGTATCCTTTCGGCACGCTGGCCCATTCCGCGCAACTCAACATCCGCTGCAGGCTGAAAACGGAAATGAGGAGGAGAGCGGAAAGGTAGCGGAACGTCCACACGTCGTTAGAGCACGGCATAGAAAGGATGAAAGGGATGCAGCTTTGGACTATAAAGCATTAACGGACAAAATGTTCATATATGGGACCGTATTCTCGGATATTTAGGAGTCCTGGAGGATGTCTAAGTATGTGGGAAGGACACCTGCGGAACCGACATTTCTATAAAAAAGGGGAGGAAATCACATGGATCCTCACTATCAGTCCAGCAGCCCTGGGTGTGCACAGACCTCTCAGCCTTGCTCTTGCTCTTCTGGATCATCCATTGATGTCCACATGGGATCATTGCACACTCTATGCAGCGCCATCCATGTCAACGACCAGAACCAAGCCCTCTTCAGACTGTTTCACCTTTTCTATGCAAGAAGGAGATGTCCAAGAGCTGTCTGGAGTCTGAAGATGGATCAGGAGAAGAGTGGAGTTTCGGACTGTTAATGACAGCTATGGCTGGAGCTGAGGAATGAAGACCCTCGTGCACTCCAGCAACTTCATGAGCGATGCCACCAGCCATGTTTGACAAGTGTGGACGCGATCTGAGACCCACGGTTGACCAAGCCAAGCACCAACTTCCGTCCCAGCCTGCGACCCTGGATGAAGTCACTTGACTGCCGCCACCTGGCTCTGGGACCACATAAAGAAACATGCACGTATGCTGGAGGGTGCCACACACAACCGATCAGCATTAGTGGTCAGAGAAGTAGGTAGCAGGCCTCATCGAAGAATACTGGAGGAGCTCTGCCAGTGCGCCCTCCACTGAGAAGCTGGAAGGAAAGTTGCATAAGCAGGTGCTATCAGAGGTGGAACATTTCCCCACACGTTGAGCCATAGATGGGAAGCACGTGCCTGCAAAGCTTCACCCAACTCAGGGTCCAATTATTTACACTAAAAAGGGCTTCTCAAGCATCATCCTCTTCGCCATGTGTTGATGCGAACTACAAGTTCATGTACATCATGTTCAGGCACGGGTCAGCTTCAGATGCCCAGATATACAACGCCAGTGGACCTCAAGAGGATGGCTGGAACGAAAAGCTCATCATGGGTTTCCCAGATCCAGACCCCTAACCAACGGACACACAAGTTGTGTCCCTACTTCTTGTGGGGATATTGCCTTTCTCCCGTCAGAACCTACCTCAAGAATCCCTAAACTTCCAGATACCTCCCCCGTGAAAGAGAGGATCTTCAAAGCTACAGGCTGTCCAGTGGCAAGGACGGCTGGTGGAGAAACGCTTTGGCACCTGCCAACAGTTCCAGTACTCTCACCCACCATGCAGCATCGCCCCACAGCCGTGAGGAGCATCGTGGAAAGCTTGCTGCATCCTGCACCAACTCTATGCGCACCCGCTACCGAACGGCTCTCTCTCCGGGACCGTCAACAACGGTCAATTTGGAGGACATGGGCCTGGTGAATGGAGTGCAGGACAAAACCTGATTAGACACTGTGATGCTGCAGCCCCGAACAGAGCTTTCACGTGAAGGGAAGAGCAGCGCAACCTCTGGACATTGGTGCCAACTCCCAGCTGAGCAGGTGGAGTGG
Source organism: Laticauda laticaudata (assembly GCA_004320025.1). Classification (NCBI taxonomy): domain Eukaryota; kingdom Metazoa; phylum Chordata; class Lepidosauria; order Squamata; family Elapidae; genus Laticauda; species Laticauda laticaudata. The sequence continues at coordinate 1,438 of BHFT01045807.1, read as the reverse complement.
CAGACAGATGGTAGATGCTTAATGGCATGCTTCCCTTCAGCCTTTCATCACACTGATTGTGCCATTATCGTCTTGAGTGGCCTTACAATAACGGGGCATTAGTAAAGAGTTTTGTTATGTTGAAAATGTGTGGATCAGTGATTAATTGTTATTGCATAAATAAAGGGCCATATGTGTGGCACCTGGAGCAGGTGGAACCATACAGTCCACTATGCTTGCACTGGAAGTGTTATCTATCCAAACTATCCTTACCCATCCCAACAACATATCCTTATCCCACAGCTGGTCATACCAATCCCACAGCATATCCTTACCACATCCCACAGCTATCATCCAGCATCATACAAGCATAGCAAAGGCTTAAACCTTTTTCAAAGTTCTTCCCCAACACTTTATTAAGTAAAAAACAATGAAACAAGAGTAGTTTGTGAAGCAAAGATAAGCCTTTATTAATAACAAACTGTATGACTTCACTGAAAAGCAAAAATTACCCAAGTAAAGATGTCTCTTAAAGCAAGATAAAGTGACAGTAATAAACTCAGTCTCATGGCACTATCTTCTCAGTCATCTGAGCGTGCCCATGGTCTCAGATGTAAAGGGGCCAGGGACTGGGAGGTTGGCTGCTTGCTGAGTTTGGTTGAGGCGCATGTGGGTAGCCTGGCCCCGAGAGTTACAACAGGATATGGTGTGTGCAGCGAAGCTCTCAGAGAGGCTGACTCACGTCCCGTGAGGTTTGAGAGGCCCTTCTCAAGTACCCTGGGATTAGGCCCAAGACTGCATGGACAAGAATTCTGAGAAGGGCTTGGCTGTGGGAGTGGAGAAAGAGGCAGGTAGTGGGGCTGTCTGGTCTGCAGCATGGGTCACTGTGGCGTCATGTGGCGTCGGAGGACACTGAGCGTGGATAGAAGGGCTGCCTCTGCTGTGGAAGTCCTGTGTATGGTAGGCAAAGGTTGTGACGATCCGTCGGAAGGGCTGTGACATCGGCTGGGTGAGGAGCAGACCTGGAGTAGAGTAGAGCAGGTTCAGTTGGGCCTGGAGGGTAGTGCAGAGAGCTCGTGATCCTCTCCTTCATCGCCTCGGTTACTGGCCTCGGGCATGTCCATGAGGGTCCCTGCTCACGTACCGTGATGAACGGTTGCGATTTGAGGATGGTATGTCGAAGTGGACCAGCTGGGAGAGGAGATCTGTGCTGGTCTTGGTTGTCCCTGATTCTTCCAACAGGCACAGTGTGGCTCTGGCCTCCAGCTGCCTCTGCCTCTCTGCCTGCTTTCTGTGGGAGGAGGCGCGGTGTGGTTGTGGATTGGTCTCTAGTGGATGCTTCTCTTGCTTCCACAGAACAGGGGACTCCTTCCAGTCCCTCTGGATGTAGGGAGTGCTTTCAGGGGGTCTCTGTCGTGGGGCCCTCCCAAGACAACGACACACTGCATATCTCTCTTGT
>BHFT01045806.1:0-11207 GCA_004320025.1 Laticauda laticaudata | reverse complement strand
AAATAATTTATCCCCCAATATTGGGGCTGATGCCAGCTTGCATTTATGCTTGGTATCCGCCTGCCAATGTCTGAGCCCTAGCAGTCTCTGTGCTGATACGTGAGATGCTATGGTTCTAGACGAGAATTTGACTGCATTAAATGTGGCATCGGCAGAGAATTCTGCCACTGCAATAATCTTAGCAATGTCCTGGTGGGCTCTGACATTTGACACCGGCAATATATCCCTCAAGTGGAAGAGCCATCGTAGGGAGGACCGTGTAAAAAAAGGACATAGTTGTAGCTGCCCTAATGGCCCAGGCACCAGAAACATGCGCCCTATGGAGTGCCAACTCTGCTCTCTTTTCCTCCAGTCTCAGGGCTTCCTCGGCCTTGTTGGGAAAGGTTGAAGAAGAGGCCAGTGCCACAATGGGCTCATCCACCTCTGGTGTTTTGAGATATGTGTGTGTGTGTGTGTGTGTATGTGTTCAGTGAACTTGTACAATTGTACGCCCACTTCTGGATGCTCCGAACAGCTCAGAGGGGAGGGGAGAACACAACATTTGCCTACTCAGTTCTTTGGGAAGTACTTGATAGGTATCTAAAAATGCTAAATCTAGTCTGAACTTCTGGCTGATTATTTATTTATTGAATTTATATTGCCGCCTATTTGCCCATGGTGACTCAAGGCGGCTTACAGAATGTAAAACCATATGACTAACTGTAGTAATAATCACAGCCAATATACTTTACACCACTGAGAAATGAAAAAAAAAACAATTAAATGTGATCTTTGGATTTAAAAAACTCCTGAAGTTTCAGCAAAGCAATAATTTGGAAAGACTTAGGAAAAAAAAGAATATTTCTAATGAAACAAATATAGATAAATAGAAATTCAAACTCATTTCCCAGAACGAATCCTAATATTGATCATGTCAACTTTATTATTAAATTTGGTTAATTTGAAATCAGGATTTGATTGGCAAAGGTATTAAAAATCAATAGTAGTACTTGGACCTAGCATCATTTTTGCTATACTTTTAAGTGACTGTCATTCTAAGTTTGTCAAGGATATGAACGTTGAAAGGAAAATAAATGATCAATAGAGGAAGTCCGAGCTACTTAAAACACTTGACTTGCTTTTCAAGACAAAAGTGCAATTACTGTCATCCCTGAAGTTCAAAAAGAACTGGTACTATATGTTTATGATTTTTGCTGATCATCAGCAGCTTGTATGAAGCAAAGCTTAGAAGTTACTCAGGGTGTGGGATTCAAATTTTTAGGAATCGGTTCTGTGGGCATGGCTGAGTTGGTGGGTGTGGCTTGGTGGTCATGTGACTGGCTGGGCATGGCCAACTCAATATCACTCACATCGAGGCACACANCAAGCAAAGTACCAGCAAAGGAGGGGAGAAAAATTCCAGAGAAGTTCCTGAGACAGGAAGTCTAGTTCTGCCAAGAATGTAATAAGGGTTAACGGAGAGGCAGTTTCTGTAAGCAAACCCAGAATGTTTCCTTCCTGCCTTCCTTACAGGATTAGGCCAGTAATTTCTTCTAACAACCGGTTCTCTGAACTGCTTAGAATGTTAACAACCAATTCTAGTGAATAGTTGCAAACCTATAGAATCCCACCCCTGAAGTTACTCTATCCACCACTGAGAAATGTGCCAAGTGGAATAGGATCCATGTATCTTTTCTGTAGGTGATGTAGACAGTGTAATGAGAGTTAAAGACTCAGCACCCCAAAATACAAGTTAGAGTAATCTAATGGTTTGATTTAGCAGTACCAAGTGAAGTCCAGTATTTGCTCTATGATATTCTTCAGTGTAACTAATAATCTACCTTGTGCATATGGTAGAAATTCCTATTTTTCCAACTTGGCTACTCCTTTCTAACCCAGCACCCAAATTCAGCCCTCCTTTCCCAGAATTAACCATAATGATGATTGGCAATCATATTAAATTTAGTACTCACTTTTGATAGTTTGAAACTGGGATTTGATTTCATACTCTGCTCAAAGTTAACCACATTTAGCATCACCCAAAAGGAAATTATTGATGTTGTTACACAATGTTCAGAAGATTGAGATGAAGAAAAGGGCTGCTTCCAATGGAATCTGGTAAATGTCACATTATCATTCACTAAAGATAAGTGTGAGAAATATATAGTTCTGAACTTTATATGATCCTTAGGAACCCATTTGCAACTCCCTCATCCCACTCTCACTGCTGAATCCTAACATTATTCTTGCCAAAGTACTCTAGTCCTGGCTTTTGAATTTTGATACTCTAATTCTAATCCATGTAAATGACCAAGGCATCAATTGTATTCTTAAAAAACACTGAGACATCCCCTAAATTGATTGCTATTTCCCAAGGGAGAAGGGAAAAATCTAAGGAGCAAAATGTCCACTAAGCCTCTGCATAATTTCCCCAAATATTTGGGCCAAGATTTTAGTTCCAACTACTCAGATGATACAATGAATACCAAAGACCCCCATGCCTGAAAACCATTCTTTAAAACAGCTCTCCCAATAAAGAATTAATGGTGCAATGTTAACTATGCCCTTACTTAGACCCTGCTTACATCTAGCCAGGTAACCCTCGTCCAGAAAACCTCTAGGTTCTTATTTACATTATGCTTGTACCAATTCCTTGAATCAGAAATTCCTTCCAGATTCTATTCTATTTGTCCTTGTCTTTTGTTTATTGGGAAATGCTGAGCTTTACTCTGGGACAAGGGAAGCTCATTCTTTCCAGCCTCACTTCCAGCAACAACTCTAACTTCCGTTTAAAACAGACGGCAATAAGAATGATTTTCTAAAACAAGATCCCATTACCTATTAATATGAATCAGATATATTTTGCATTGGAATTTTGCAAGCTGTGGGCATGCAAATAAAATGGGGGAGAGATGGTTCTTCCACAAAATGCTTGCTACGCTCACAAAACATCAGTGTGATGGAATCTCCAGCTAGAATGGAGGGAAATATTAAGAGGGGCCCAAGCTTAAGAGTCCTTGCACTGCAGAAAGTAGCTCAGGCTTGACCTCCCTCAGAATCTCTGAAGCCTTATCTTACTGTTTCCCAAGCAAATTCAGTCAGCCTGGCAAGATTCCTGCAACACAGGGGACTAACAATAAAGCTTCTGCTTGATATTATTCATGAATGGTTCTGGTTGCTTACATCTAACAATAGTTCACCAGAAGCACCATCTTGCATGCCCCCTGGGATATGTCAACCTCAAGCATGCCTTTCTTGTTGTTCTTGGCAGATGGTTACATCTATCAACCAAACAGGAGTCTGCAGTCAACATCTTATTTATTTTGCACAAACAATAGAACCTATGTGAAATACAAGGGCATTCTTGAAAATAGACATCTATTTTTAAACATTGTAAAAATGGAACAGGGAGAGTGGTTGATGCAAAGGAAGGGGGTTTTACCAACTTGGTTGGGCACCCCAGATTTAGGTACTCTCTGAAAATTGCTTAATGATGTGATACAATACAGCACTTCTTTTCCTTTAAATTTTATTTCTTCTTACAGGATATGAATCAAGCCCCATCTCATCCTCTCTTCTCTGTAAGGGAACTACACAATCATATAATATTAAATTGATGGAGTGCGCATAGAGTGATGCAAAAAGGAGAGGAAAACGTAAATGGACTGTCTAAAGTAGTAAAAAGCACTTTCTTCACTTGAGATAAAATAATAAAGAAATGAGCCATATAGCCAACTCTAAGGGAATCCTAATATGAAACATTCCCACTGAACAAGGTGAAAGATGGTGGTGATGGGGCGGACTATGTTTCTCTTTCCATTTCTCTCTTGCATATTGATGTGAAGAGTTAATGAACGCAGTATATTGGCTGACTAACATGTATTTTGAATGCAGCTTCTGTAGAGAGAGCTGATATGCATTTCATATATCATCCCACTATCAGAAAAGATACTGCTTTTCTCTGCATATGTCTGTTGAAAAAAAGATATCACTATTCTACTGATTTTTGCCTCTAGGCCAGTTTAAACTGTAGAAATTAGAATTCTAATTTCTACAAACTACTGAATTAAACGTTTTATCGAGAGACACCCTTGTTTGGAATTTTCAAATCTGACTTGCTTTTAAATGATCTAGACTAGAACAACCAAACCCACTATACCAAATGACAACCACCATCACACAATATCTTTCTATAAATGTACTCAACACTAAACTTTATTTCTCCAGCACAAATGCTTGATTATTTTGCCTCTCTGGTGATGTTTACAGAACGGGTATCAAACTCACAGTGTCACATTGCCATCACGTGACATATTACAACATGCCCTCCTTTGTGGAGCTGGGATGGGCGTGGCCCATGTGATGCATCCAGCCCATGGGCTGCCAGTTTGATACCCCTGCTCTATAGCAATGTTGCTTAAACTTTTTTTTAAATTTGGGACCCTTTTTCCTTTTAAAAAATTATGAAGGAACCTGAAAGAACTTTTGTTGCATGTTTTATATTTTCAATAATGACTGTATTCAACATTAAAATGGATGTATTTGTATAATATTTCTTTATTGAATATGTATAAATAATATTAAACCCAGTAGATCTTAATATAAATATAAAAATTTTAATGAAAAGAACTTCTATGTTTTTAAAGATTTTTGGTTACTAATCACAAAATAGCCTGTAATTTAACCTATCACATACTATTTTACAGAAATCTTCTGTTTTCATATAATGATAATATGCATCCTTCAGAACTTGCTGGCTATATTGCACGTATGAAAGAAACATACAAAAATATGGAGCTGTTGTTGGAGGACATTCAGTACACCAAATACAGCTGGAATTTCTTTGGGGATCTAAAAGTAGTGGCTCTGCTGCTTGGAATTTAGCTCAGCAATACCAAGGCACAAATATATTTTTGCTTCCACTTCACCATAAGAAAGTTGTGAAAGTTGTGAACAAGGAAGGTAAAGTTTTCATTATTTGAGATAGATGTTTCTAAGAATAACTGATGCAAAGATTAAGGAGGCATGTTTTGTTGGGTCACAGATCAGATATGTCATCAATGACAAGAGGCTTGAAGATCTGTTACTGCAGGAGTTCTCAATCCCTGGTCCGCACCCTGTTAGGAATCAAACTGTAAGTGGCGTGCTAAGCTCCATTTGTGCAAATAGCGGTTGCACATGTGAAACCATCTCTTTTCTCCCTGCCACCAATTCTCAGAGCTGGAAAGGTTGGGGATGGCAATATTAACAGGGCTAGAGAAAATCCCCTGGAAAACATTCAAGAACGTCATGGAGAATTTTCTTGGAAACTAAACAGCATCAAACTATATTCAGCTGGTTGACAAACTTCTTAAGTATATAAGACCATGTCATTTAATATTCATTTTCTGCATTCATCCTTGGATTTCTTTTCTGAAAATCTAGGTGTAGTCAGTGATCAACATGGTAAAATGTTTCTCTAAGACATTGCCACAATGGAAAAATGGTATCAGAACAATTGGAATCCATCAACATTGGCAGACTATTGTTGGTACAAAAAAATAACCACAGCAAAATACTTATAGCCCTTTGAACTCATATAGCATGTTAGAAACATTATGCAATTAAATAGAACATGGAACACAGAAATATAGGACTGGAAGGAACCTTAGAGGTCTCCTAGTTCAACAGCTGCTTGTGGAAGGAGACCTTATATCTCCTTGGTCAGATGGTTGTCCGGTCTAATTTTGATAACCTCCAGTTATGGAGCACTCACAAATCTGCGAAACAAATTATTCACTCTGTGAGGCATTAAAATTAATTCCATATTTCTCAAGCGTCCTATGTGATATATCATTCTCAAATTATATTTGTGTTCAGTTTCAAGGGGTCTATCATAATCACTGAAAGTTTTTCAGGAAGCAAAACGTTTGCAAAACTTTGTTGTCCGCTAGCTACCGTGTGTCTTTGTGTCTCCACACAGCCATGAGGCTTTCCCAGCATTAGTGCTGGGTCTGGGCGTGAATGCAAAGATACATGGCATGTGGCTTTTATTTTGCTTCAAGTAAAGATACTTCATTCACATTAACATGCTTTCAAACATTCAAACAATCTTCAGATCTAGCACCCATTGCTCACTATGGCAGTAATAAAAAATAAATAAAAAACACAAACATAAAAAATACAAAAGCAAATAGTGTAATGCTTTCACTTAAAATGTTTCTTCTCCGCAGAAAAGCAGTCAACCTATCAGCACCTGCTGAATTTCTTGAACCAATTTAGAATAGGCCTCTACCCTCTACTACTGGTTTTCCAGTCCAAGGCATATACAAACTCCCCTGTGCATCATGTCCAGCTACATACATTGGACAGACCAATAGAAGAATAAGTACCCGCCTGGATGAACATAAAAATTCAGTAAAAAAGCTGGAACACACTTCCTCACTAGTCCAACAAATGAAAACCACAGGTAACAACATCAACTTCTGTGGCTGTGTGGTTTGAGTAGCTCTAGGGCAACACACCAGAATCAGGACCGCTAACCTCCACCTTGGCAAGGAGGGACAGGAGGAGCACTGCCAGGCACTGCAAAATTGACTCCAGTGGGCCACAAAATGCACCGTTGGTGCTCAATGGTCAAAAGCAGAACTCCATGCGGGTGGTATGAAGGGCCCAACATTTACGGTTGGGGGTTGTGCTTACAAACCCACATCATACAGATGTTTGGCATTTTGCAAGAGAACACCAAGATTGGCAAATTTACAACTGAACCCATGTTGCTCTGACAGATGAAAGCAGGTTCACATCTGAAGCACATGTGACAGACGTGACAGGGTCTGGAGATGCCATGGAGCAAGTGTTCTTACTGCCTGCAATATCCTCCAGCAGACCAGTCTGGCAGTGGGTCAGTAATGGTGTGGGGTGGGAATTTCTTTAGGGGGCCACAAGCCTCCATATGCTCGCCCATGAAGTTAGCCTGACTGCCATTAGGTACCGAGATGAGATCCTCAGAGCCCTGTGAGACCATATGCTGGTGCGGTTGGGCCCCTGGGTTCCTCCTAATGCATGGCAACACTAGACCTCTGTGGCTGAGTGTGTCAGAAGTTCCCTGCAAGACAAAGGTATTGATGGCTATGGACTGGCCAACCCGTTCCCCAGATCTGAGTCCAATTGAGACATCTTGGGACAGCATGTCTCGCTCCATGCCACCAATGACATTGCACCACTAGACTGTCCAGGAATTGGGGGATGCTTTAAAGTCCAGGTGTGGGGAAGGAGATCCCTCCAGGAGACGCATCTACCACCTATGCAGGAGCATGCCCAGGCCATATATAGGGGGTCATAAAAGGCACGTGGAGGCCACACATACTAACTCGAACCTCATTTTTGACTTTGTTTTAGGAAAGTTGGGATCAGCCCGTAGTGTTTTTTTTCCACTTTTAAATTTTGAGTGTAACTCCAAATTACGACCTCCATGGGTTGAATAAATTTCATTTCCATTGATAATTTTTGTTGTGATTTTGTTGTCAAGCACATTCAACCTATGTAATGAACAAAAGTATTTTAAAAGAGAATATTTTATTTATTCAATCTAGGATGGTCTTATTTTTGCGTTCCCTTTATTTTTTTGAAGCAAGTGTATATTCTTTATATTCCTAGAAGTTCTGGATATTTCATTACCATTATTTTATTGTCTAACCATTGATAAAATAAATCCAAATCTTAACAAAATTGTTTATCGTCTTGTTCTCTAATTTCAAATGTCAATCTACTCATTTCGGTCATTCCATTAATTTTTCCTTAATAACTTCCTCCTGCGTTGGTATTTTCCTCATTTCCAGGTACTCTTAGTCAAATAGCCGCTGTTAATACATTTACAATCAAATATTTCAATTCCCTTAGCTGTATATTTCAGGTGAAAATTCCAATAAAAATATCTCTGTGGGGGGAAACTTGATACTAGATTGGCCCAAGAACCCAGGGCCACTCAGTGTCCTTAAGCCCATGTCACAAGTGAACCAACGGATGCAAAGAGGATGTAAAAACGGACAAAAACCTTGCAATCCGTTCGATAAACGCGTATGTACTCTGGCCTCCGTTTTGCTTCCTCTCTATTCCGTCCAGCATACCATTTAATGGACCGTTTTCATCCGCTCCAAAAGTTTTGGCTGCCTAACAACTTTTGCATGGAAAATGTATCAGTTCGTCCATCTCTTGCCATCCGCTACGCATCCGTAAGGCATCCGCTATAATTGCTAGGCGTCCGCTACGCATCCGCGGAACTCAATCTGCCCGGATGCAGGGAGGAAGCGGAACAGAATGCAGAACGGATGGCAGAACGGATGCCTAAGCAGAATCAGAAAGGAAACAAAAGCGTTTAAACGGAAAAAAGTTCGCAGAGGGGGCCTATCTCGGATATTAAGGCTGTCTGCAAGGATGCCAGAGGATGCCTAGAGATGCAAAGGACACCTATACTGCCTATAAAAAGGGGGAGCAACTCGCTGCATCCTTCACTTTCAGAACAGCAGCCAGGCGGTGCAGAAGCCTCTGCAGGCGCTTCATCTGGCCTCTCTCTTCACAGCATCCAGTCATGTCCAACGTGGCATTGTAACAAAGTGTTTCGGCAAGCGCACCATCGTTCTGAACAGTGCGAAGCCCATAATGAGGCTCTGTGAACCTCTACTGCGAGAAGAAAAGCAGCCCAACCCAAAAAGAGTCCTGGATCCGAAGATGGTTCGGCCAGAAGAGCAGAGACCGGACTGTACAACAAGCTGATGGTGGAGCTCAGGACAACGAAGACAACTTGGGCGTTCCAGTCCTTCATGAAGGAATGGCCTCCAGCCATGTTTTGACGAAGTTGTTGCAGCGCTGACACCCTGGGTTGACGGCAAGGCAACACCAGCTTCCGCCCCAAGCCTGGAACCTGGGCTCAAGGTGGGCACTCACTCTGCGCCACCTGGCCTCAGGGACCACCTACAGGAGCTGCCAGTATGGCTGGAGGGTGCCACACAACACCATCAGCATTGTGGGTCAGAGAAGTGGTGCAGGCCATCAAATCGAAGAATACCTGCAGGCAGCTCCTCCAGTGCCCTCACTGATGTAAGATGGAAGAAGTTGCCCAGAGCTAGTGGGTAACCAGAGGTGCATACTTCCCCCCACACCTTGAGCCATAAGATGGGAAGCCACTGGCCTGCAAAAAGCACCACCCAAGTCGGGCTCCACTTACTTTCAACTACAGGGCTTCTTCAGCATCGTCCCTTGCCATGGTCGATGCTGACTACAATTCATGAATATCGATGCTTCAGGCAGCGGCTTCATGTTCCAGATGCCCAGGTATACAACGCAGTCACCTCAAAAGGAAGGAGGCTGAAGGCAAACCTCATTGTGGGCTTCCAAGATCCAGAACGCCTGCCCAACGACACACAAGATGTGGCCCTACTTCATCGTGGGTGATGATGCCTTCTCCCTCACAACCTACCTCATGAAGGGCCGCTACACTTCCAGACTCCTCACCCGTGAAGAGAAGGATCTTCCAACTAAGGGCTTGTCCCAGGGCCTTAGGCGGGTGGTGGACAACGCCTTTGGCATGCCTGGCCAACATGGCTGGTTCCAGTACTTCTCACCAACGCATGCAGCATTGCCCAGAGACCGTGAGGAGGATCAATGGAAAGCTTGCTTGCATCCTGCACAATCTCATGTGCACACGCTAACCAGTCTTTGCAGAAACAGTGCTCGTGGACCTGCGCAGCAAGGCAATGGGGACATGGGAGCCTGGGGAATGGAGGCAAGCGAAACCTGATAGACACTGAGGATGTTGCAAGCCCCAACAGAGCTTCCATGTGAAGGGGAAAAGAAGCAGCGCAACCTCCTGAAGAACAATGGTGCAACTCGCCCAGCTGAGCAGTAGTGGCAAAGACAGGATGGTAGAGCTTGATGATGGCTTCCTTCAGTCCTGTCTCGGATCCAATGGATGAATTGGGTCATGTATGTTTGGTTGGCCTACAATGAACAGGGCGTTTAATAAAGAGTTGTGTTTATGTTTGACATGTTGGATAATTATTACATTTATTATTGATAATAAAGGGCGAGGTGTGGCACCTGGGAGGGTGGACACATACAGTCCGCACATATGCATTTGCACTGGAGGTTTATTCTATCCCACAACGCCATTACCCATCCCAAAGGTATCACTGCCCATCCACAGCTATCCTTAACCATCCCACAAAGAATGCCAAAGGCTTCAATAATTTTGACCAAGTTTTCCCCAAGACTTTATTAAAAAAAAAAATGAAGCAAGTGTGTGAATCATAAATTAGACTTTATTAACAACAAGCTTATAAACAAAAATGAGTCTCTGGCGTACTCCTCTGTCGCCCCGTCCCAGGGGTGAAGGGTGGCGGTGGCTGTGGAGTTGGCTGGTGCTGAGTGCTTGTCATACAGCATCCTCCAGAAGCAAGAAGCAGCAGAAGCACCCAGACCCAAAAGAGCGAGCCCATGCTGCAGAAGCCCAGGAGAACCAGAGTGAGGGCCAGGGGGCGGGATGGTAGCCCTGTCCCTCTTGGCCAGGGCTGGCAGCAGATGTCTGAGGCTTGCTGTGCTTCCGCATGGTTGTGGGGTTGCTGCTGGCCAGGAGGCTGGCAGGAACCAAGGCTGGCAAGGAGGCTGGCCCAAAGGTTCGGCAAGGAAGGCTGGTAGGCAGGAGGCAACCAAGGCTGGCCAGGTAGGCAGACAGCAAGGCCTGGCAGGAAGGCTGGCAGCAAGGCTGATAGGCAAGCTTGGCAGCTAAAGGCTGGCCAGGCAGACATGCAGACAGGGCAGGCAAGGCAGCCAATCTGTCTGGCAGCAAGTCTTTCCCTGAATGGCGACCTGCTTCCGAGCTGCTTTTGTTTATATCCGCGGGCTTGATGCAATGCATCCCCCCGCATCGCAATTAATGCCAGGCATCCGTTAGGCCCCTCCGCTGTGCATCCGCTAGGCTTCCGCTCTGCATCCGCTTCATCTGTGGCATCCGCTGTTATCCTTCCGCCGTCCGCTTGCTGAGGCCCCCCCTGGTAAGCCTTGCGGTTGCCGCCATCCGCTCTCATCCGCTTCATCCTACTGGCTTCCATTCCGCAATCCGCTTTCCATCCGCCCTGCGTCCCTCCCCGATCCGTGTTATCCGCTCCGGTTATGACAAATTTTGCCCCTTTTTTGAGAGAGGAAATAATTACGGATGGAAGCATTTGCTCGTCCGTTGTGTCGCTTTTTGC
>BHFT01045800.1:0-18252 GCA_004320025.1 Laticauda laticaudata | reverse complement strand
ACACACACACATATATATAGAGAGAGAAAATACATAGTCTTGATAAGTTCTAAAAAGAACAAGAGTCAGGATATGGAAAGATATATTGGAAATTACATTATATGAGATTCCCTGAGGTGGAAAAATAGCTCTTTTTTTCCAAATTCATTAATTCAAGATTGAAAAACAAACAACCTGAATTTTTGATTTAAGGCATTTTTCACACTTTTATGTCTGAATGAATGGTCCTATACTTTCTTTCGACACATTCTTCTTTTTTAATATGCTATAATCTCTCACAAATAAATCCCATTTTTTTCAGCAAATGTATTTTTATAACAAAACAACAAGAGTTGCAAGGGACCTTGGAGGTCTTCCAGTCCAACTTCCTGCTCAAAGCAGGAAGCCCTTCACAACTTCTGGGGGAAAGTTGTTCTACTAATTAATAGTTCTTTCAGGAAATTTCTCTTTAGTTCTAGATTGCTTCTCTCCTTGATTCGTTTCCATCCATTGCTTCTTGTCCTGCCTTCAGCTGATTTGGCAAACCCCTTCTTTTTTGTGGTACCCCCTTAGATATTGGAACACTGCTATCTTGTTACTCCTAGTCCTTCTTATCATTAAACTGGAGGTGCCCTGTTCTTGCAGCCATTCTTGGTATGTTTTAGCCTTCAGTCTTCTAATCATCTAGGTTGCTCTTCTCTGTACTCTTTCTAGAGTCTTTGATTATATTGTGCTTGATGGACAAACAGGATCTTTTTGAAATAGGTGTTTAGAAGTAACTATCAATTTTTCATTTAATTCATAAAAAGGATTACAGTTGTAATTTTAAATCTGTTCCTTCCATTGGTTTTATTGTTGATTTATGATTTGGTATGTTATTATTTTTCTTTCATAAGAGTTACTTTTTTCACTTGAATCTCTGAATCTCCACAAGGAAGATGAATTTAAGATAAAAAGAATTTTAAAAACAGCACAGAAAAATACTGTTCAGTGTCTGGATTTCCCACCTTGTCGACCTATTTATTTTACAGTAAGATGTAAAATATGATAGATTTGTCTTCAACTGTCTTCAGTTATTTGCACCTTATTCTAACTGCTAATAGCCACATTTACTAAGCAAGTGAAATATAGTGTTCTGTCCTACAAATTATAGTTCTTTGAATTTGCCCACAGGAAGGGTGAACATTTCCCTATTATTTAGGAAAATGCTCACCCTTCCTGTGGGCAAATTCAAAGAAATCAAAAGAGAATCAACAACCGTAAGACAAAAATCATTGAGGAAGAAGTGGAGGATAATTACAGGTAATGAAAAATACATACTATAGTCTAAATAAATAGTACAAAAAAAGCTTTTCCTAAAAAACATCTTTCCAATGTGTGAACTTCATCTCCCAAAATTTTCCAGAATTGGCACTTGCTGAGAATTCCGAGAGTTGACACAAAATTGGAACACAATCGTGTTAGGAAAGTATATAATATATAGCAGGGGTCACCAACCTTTTGGACCTCAGGGACCACCAAACTCATAATTTTAGATCCCAGGGACCACTAACCTGGTCTGGTGGGTGTGCTAATTTGTGGTGTAGCTTGGTCATGTGACTGGCTGGGCATGGCTTGTATGTAAATATTATAAATATTTATATAAATATTGAATGTTTTATAAAAAAGAGCAACTTTTATCCAAAATCAGGCAAAGTAGGCAGGCAGATTGAGTTGCTCACAGAATCACAGATTCATTCAGAAATCTATTTATCAGCCATCAGCTAGCTCAGTCTGTCAACATAAATTTTCTTTCAAGCAAACTCCACAAAATTAACTCACAAAAATTAACTCATGTATATAAATATTGAATTTTTTTTAAAAAAAGAGCAACTTTTACCAAAATCAGGCAAAGCAGGCCAGACTGAGTTGCTCACAGAATTATTCAGTGATCTATCTATCTGCCATTGGCTAGCTCAGTCTCTCAATTTGCTTGCTGTGAGCTGCACTGAATTTGCTTGCAAGCAAAACCTTCAGTCCTAAGGGAGGTTCAGCTGTGCTTAAAGCAGAGCCGAAGATCTAAAAACAAGCTAGAAAGCAAGAAATCCAACCATTGCTGCTTCCTAGCTAATCTTAAATTTCCTGGCACAGCAGAACAGATGATGGTCGGAAAAAGGAAAAATAGCAATTTAGCAGGCAAGTTTGCCAGGTAAGGATTGAGTGGGAAGGGAGGGTTCCCGTGGGCCATGTGGGCAGGGCAGCCTTGTGTTTCTGTGCAGCCTGGATTAATTGCTTTGGAGAGGTACTCTGGGGGGTGGGATTTTCTCACCAAAATTTTCTCACGGCCCACCAGTTGGCGACCGCTGGTATATATAATCTTATGGTATGATGAACTAAGATGAAAAGATAGTACAGAATAATATAAATAACAGTAAACCTTTTATAGAGATGAATAAAGGGGAGCTAAGAAATATGGAAGAAAGCCATCTATTGATGGAAAATAGGCTAGGTATTTAAGATTTACATACTTAATATAGCTGGACGATGCAATTCTGAAAAGACTACAAAACATGGCTAGATGAAATGTAATCCTTGTCTACAGTCTTACCAATGTCACATGGCATATAACAACCATTCATTTCTGTAAAAAGATAAGAGTCCCTAACTTTTATAGCCTGGGGGGAGGAGAGAACTGGCAAAGTTGAGATGCACCCATGAGCCAGCCAATTGCTTGCACGGCCCAGTTCTGAACAGGCCATGGCCTGGTAGTGGTTCATAACCACAGGGTTGAGGATCTTATTTAAAGAATAAGAAGCAGATGCTTCAAACACTGCCTGATAGTGTTCACATCTATGAACAATGATAGATAGATAGATAGATAGATAGATAGATAGATAGATAGATAGATAGATAGATAGATAGATAGATAGAAAGAAATTGAAGGGACAAGAAAGAGGCAGGTGTTGAGGCAAGATTACATTACTTTTATAAGATATTCAGTTCCAAATTGTGAACTCTCCAAATAGCTTATTTTTCATTGATATGCACAGCAGGGAACCTCAGTTGAAAGATCTTAGAATTTTAAATTTTAAGCTTAAGGATAATCATCAGAATAGCTATTTGGGCATAACAAAGTAACACCTGGGTGGTGTTATATTCACATGCTACAGTTATTTGTGTCCAGTATGCTGGTTACTGATATAATGTGGGTGATTAAAAGAACTTACTTATTTTACTTTTTAAAAAATACTGCTCTGTTTTCTAAATTAGAACACATGGGATTTGTATAAAATTATTTACCTGTAGCTTATTCAAATTCCAAGTCAGCTGTATCAGATCAGCTTATCAAATTGACTATGTGGTGTGTGGAGTCTTTGATGCCCTCTGAACTTGCTTGTTTTCTTTCAGATGTTTCATTATCCAAGTAGGTAACATCAGCTGTAGATATCAAGTATCCAGGAGTTTATCATCTTTATTATTGGGTGGAGTTGCACTACCCCAGATAGATCTGGTTTGTATTTTGGGGATCTTCTTGGACTCACAGCTCCTGCTCGAAGAGCAGATGGCAACTGTGGTCAGGAGGGCCTTTGCCCAACTCCCATTGTGCTCTTTCCTGGACAGGGAAGCTTTTCACAAGATCACTCATGTCCTAGGGATTGGATTATTGCAACATGCTCTACATGGGGTTACCCTTGAAAAATGTCCAAAGCTTCAGCTGAAGCAGAATGTCAATGTGCAAGCCAAACTGGGTACTAGAAGGGCATGTGTAACAACCTTGCTCTGTGAACTGCACTGGGTATCAGTTTTGCTTCTTGGTCCAATTTAAGGTGTTGGTCATCATCTATAAAGCCATATGTGATGTTTCCATCCGCTGTTTCTTGTCCTGCCTTCAGGTGCTTTGGGGAATAGGTTTACCCCTGTTCTTTGTGGCAGCCCTTCAAATATTGGAATACTGTTACTATGTCATCCCAACCCTTCTCTTCTTTAGGCCAAACACACCTAGTTCCACCCACCCAATTCTTGGAAGTGTAGGGTCAGACTATGTACAAAACTGACTTCCCCCATCATATCATCCATCTCACTTCTTCAGGCAAGGAAGGTATGCTGCAGGCCCTATCCGTCAAGGAATTTTATGTGCTAGAGTCTAGGAAGTGAGCCTTCTCTGCTGCTGTCTCCACATTATGGAACTGTCAGTTTTGGAAGCCATATTAGCACCAGACGCTTCCACACTGCCA
Source organism: Laticauda laticaudata (assembly GCA_004320025.1). Taxonomy (NCBI): domain Eukaryota; kingdom Metazoa; phylum Chordata; class Lepidosauria; order Squamata; family Elapidae; genus Laticauda; species Laticauda laticaudata. The sequence continues at coordinate 14,059 of BHFT01045800.1, read as the reverse complement.
CATTCTTGAGCCTGGGAAAATGGGAGCGGGGAATTTCTTGGAGCACATATGGTAAGACATAATAGCATTCTTCTTCTAAGTCAAGGTCATGTTATTTCTGCACCTGGCTGAGGAGTGGTTGAGGGGACATCTCAAGTTGGNATGTTATTTCTGCACCTGGCTGAGGAGTGGTTGAGGGGACATCTCAAGTTGGAACGGATGGTGATTGGGGCATGTGATGCAATGAAGGCTGCAGGGGGTAGAGTTGTAATTTTTTCTTTTTGGAGGGAAACCAGGAACTTTCAGATTCAGGATTTCCCAGATGTGCCAGCTTACTACTCTAACAAAAGGAACCTTTGGGAAGATGTCTGTCTCGGAGTTATTGATTAGAGTTGAGGTTTTCTGGAACGCTGACAGGAACATCCTATCCCTAGAGATGAGAAAGCTCCCCACTCTCTTGGCTTTCCATGAAGGGGTCAAACTTGGCTTTGCAACCTTGTGGGGGAGGCATGGAGTACGATGCAACATTGGGGCTCGAGTAGCCCCATGAGAGTTCCCCCACTTGTAATAACCAGTGTTAATTGGCCATGTTGGGATTTTTATCCTTTTGAACTTTATAATGTATGTGTGTGTGTATATATATATGTGTGTGTGTGTGTGTGTGTGTTTTTAAGCTTTCGTGGGTACTTACATGTGTGCTGTTCAGCTTCCTTCGGGTATTATCCCACGTCATTGTAGTGCTTTCAAAATTGTAGCAACGTTTCAGCAGAATCTCCATCTGCCATCATCAGGCTTCTTATGGGTCTCACAACCTTTGGTTTCAAATTCGAGGTGGCCTATTCTGATTGGCTGGGAGTCTTGGTCTGTGTTCACTGGACTTGGAGTTTGATTGATTGGTGTTTCGGTTTCTTCTGTCTGTTTTGTGGCTTTGATTGGCTGGCAACACTCTGTTCCTGTGTTGGAGGCTTTCAGTGAAGCTTGCTCGTGTTGAAAGGACGGCTGCTATCCATTAGGAAGCCAGGTTTCACCTGGGTGCCTGGTGGGGGGGGTTCGAGCTGGAGGCATCAGAGGGAGTCTGTTTGTGCTCAGTGTTTGCCTGGTTTTGGTGTGGAGATCTTTCTATTTGAGAGTGCAGCTTCCAAACGATTGACAGTCTCAGAGAAGCACAGAGCTGAAGAAACAAGCCTGAAGATGATGAATGAGACTTCATCGAAACGTTGCCTAGATACTTCCATTCTATGTGGGAAAACCCGAATAACCAAAGATCCACATACAAATACTCGCGAAAACCTTAGAAAACAAATATATATATATATATATATAATATATATATTATTTATTATTTTTGCGGTACTTACATGTGTGCTGTTTAGCTTCCTTCGGGTATTATCCCACGTCATTGTAGTTCTGTTAAAGTTGTAGCAACGTTTCAGCAGAATCTCATCTGCCATCATCAGGCTCTCTGTGTGAGTTAGTTTCTAGTTTCAAATTTGAGGCTGGTCCATTCTGATTGGCCTAGGAGCCTGGTCTGTGTTCATTGACATTGGAGTTTGATTGATTGGTGTTTCTGGTTTCTTCTGTCTGTTTTTGTGGCTTTGATTGGCTGGCAACACTCTGTTCTTGTGTTGGAGGCTTTCAGTGCAGCTTGGCTTCGTGTGAAAGGACAGCTGCTATCCATTAGGAAGCCAGTTTCACCTGGGTGCCTGGTGGGGGGTGTTCGAGCTGGAGGCATCAGAGGGAGTCTGTTGTGCTCAGGTGTTTGCCTGGTTTGTGGTGTGGAGATCTTTCTATTTGAGAGTGCAGGCTTCCAAATGATTGACAGTCTGGTGGAATCATCTCTTCTGTTCATGCTTTCAGGTCTTTTTTCAATCTCTATGGCTTCTCTGATGATTCTGTGGCTGGGTTTTCTATAGTGGCTAGGGTTTAGTGCCATTGAAGTTGATGTTGTGACCTGTGGTTTTCATGTGTTGGACTAGTGAGCAGGTGTGTTCCAGCTTTTTTACTGCATTTTGTGATCATCTAGGCGGGTACTTATTCTTCTATTGGTCTGTCCAATGTATGTGGCTTCTCTTGATATTCTGTGGCTGGGGTTTTCTATAGTGGCTAGGGTTTTAGTGCCATTGAAGTTGATGTTGTGACCTGTGGTTTTCATATATATATATGTCATAAAAGTCACCAAAACAATGCATCACTATTTAGTTTTGTATAAATGCATTCTACTATAATAAACTAATACCATATAGGCGATCACTACATAGCAATTATTAATAATTGTTCTTGACCGCTTCATCTTAATACTGTTTTTAAGTCTATGTAGATTTCACTCACACTGTAATTCCTGAATCTGAATGCAGACTGCACTTTCTAATGTTACCTATTAAAAAAATAGTTATATCAATTATTACGAAGAAGCAAAAGCCACAGGCTTAATTGAAATGTAAGAAAAAGAGTAATCATAGTACCTTGTTTTGGGTACTACCATTTTGGGGTGAATACTACCAAGTCCATTATTACCCAATTAAAAAAAAAACATGTAGTAGAAGAAGAGGCAGAGCCTTTAGGCATATAGGGAAGAAATAAATCAGCTTGGAATCATGGTATTCCCACAGGCAATCCAAGTCCTTGAATTCCAACTCTTATTTAGCACCAATTTAGTGTTGACTGTTAGTTGACCAGATTCTCGTGTAAGAGCAATAATCAGCTTAAGTGAAACTTCATGTGTGGTCCTGATTCTTCATGCCTGTCAGTACAATAATAAAGCTATGATATTGGACTATTATGTTCAAAGAGGGAGTAATTATCAGAATGGACTGAAGATAAGAGTTCTAGATATGGTCAGTTTTCAGATACCATCTCAGCTTATTGCTATTTCAAAGTTTTCCATTTAAAATTAACTTGTCTATAATTAAATAGACATTAATTATTTAATGTTCAGATATATTTTTCTAGAGGAATTTTATTATACCTGTTTTAAACTGTCTGAATTGGGATAGATACTACATAACTATATGAGAGCTGGCTAAACATATGCATATATATTTTATGACTGATTCATATCCAGCTGAAGGAGTTATTACTCCTTGCCTTTTTTTCTCTAACATAGAACTCTTTAATGCTATACATATTTGAGATCATAAACAGCATAAACACAAGCATGATCTTAAGAATTCCAGTTATGTATCATTAATTTCGAGGTTATCATCCATGAGGAAAAGGGCATTTGTGATCACTGGGAACAAAATACCATAGAATTCATGTACATTGCATAATATTTTCAAGCATATCCTACAGTGCTGGAAAAAATGATCAGATTTAAAATCAGTTTGTATAAATGAAAATTTTTATTGATCTGGTTGCTTTATTTGTTATTTTTATCCAGCATGGTTGAAGGGTCCAATTGTTTTTGTACTGTATTTAGTTTTTGCAATGAACGATCAATATGTGATGAAACAAATGGATTTGTTTTATCAGGCTGATCGTCATCATGCTTATTGCTGATTTGAGCTGAGAAGTGATGACTGGCATAAGTTTACCAAGAAAGGCTTCCATGTGTTAGAGTAGAATATAAGTCTCCTCACTCCGTGTTATTCACCTTAATCACTATGCTATATTGGCTCTTGTTTGTATAAATGAAGAATATGCTGTAGAATATATCCCATTTCTGCTGTGAATATGCAGCAGATGTATACTCATACAGCATTTTACCTTATTCACATTCACATTAGCTAGTAAAAAGCAACAAGAGCATTTGCTGAGTAAGGCTCTACAGCTGCCTCTTTCCCCTACCAATCTAGAATGTAACCCTAACAAAATAGCATGTCCTTTAAGCCCCAAAGAATGACAACATTTCTATGTTCAGAGTTAAAGAGCAGAAAGATAGAAAAGTGTTAAGTGTCCAAGAAGGAACTTCATAAAATTAATGATGCATCAAGGAATTGGGACTATTTCGCAAATAGCTATGCACGCTGTTTTAGAGGATCTGCATCATTTAGGCTCGGGTGAGGTCTAGGAAGCTTTCAGGTACTCGAATGAATTGTACAACTTTTATTATATCCTAACCCTTAATCTGAACTTGAACTTTCATGGATAATTGATCTTGTTTTTTCTTCTGCTCAACTGTTGGGATTTCATACTTTTATTTTGCTAGTTTATATTTAACTTGTGTTTTCTTGCTGATCTTGATGATGTTATTTTAGACAATTCAACCTCCAGCTCTTTGCCTAAACTTTACCCTGGAAATTTGCTGATAAAAGCTAAAGGCAGTATATGCCTATCTTGGCACTTGTCCCTGATTTATAAGCTAAAAAAATTGGAGGGTCCTACTGTAACAGCAAAGCAACAACCTTCAGCCTGGTTTTTCTAAGGTACTGAATATTGGTACCCAAATGATTTCTATGTTTTCTTAGAAAATAAACGGATGAGTTGTGGTAGTTTAGGAATCAACATAAGCCTATAACCCCAAAAGGAATATCCTGGGTTGCTCTGGTGGGAGACAGATGAACAAATGGCATGTAACCTTTTGGTAAACTGGTGGTTTGCAAGACCCTTTGATAAAGAGTAGGAATATCCTGCATTAACCAGCCAAAGATTAAAAAAATATTAATAGCTTTGTTTAGAGTTTGAGATGAGATTAATTTCAATCAAGGTTTTTTCATATTTATTTGATGTATCAAATCGTTTAAAAGCAGTTGACTGTCAACTTCATTAAGGAATGGAGGGAGCACTTATTCAAACGAATAAGTGGGACTTGCCCCACAGTTTCATATTTTGGTTTAATATTCATAAGTTTATTAATATGTTTTGTATTTTAGTATTAGTATGATTACTTTGATATATTCAAAATTTGAAATCTATCATCTGTCTGTCTGTCTGTCTGTCTGTCTGTCTATCTATCTATCTATCTAAATTTGTAGAATCTAGAACTTTGCTTATAGTGAACATAAATCTATCACAGTATTCCATGAGGGAGGAGTTAGCAATATTATAAAAAGTGCAAGAAAGGTGTAAGAAATAAGAAGCAAAATAAATTAAAGTATGTGATAAGAAAAAAGAAAATATTATTAGTAACTTAAAATAGTATCATTCCCTATAACTTTAAAACCTTGAAAATCTCCCTTATTCTTACACCACATATGACAATGGCTCTTAGACACTATTTGGGGATTTCAACAACTCCATCCATGCATAACTCGTTGCTTTTCCCCTTTCTCCTGACCTTGTATTTATTTTGCAGTTCAATCCTGATTCATTTTCTTTGTTAGAGCAAACCTCCTCAATCTACATCTTCCTTACTGATCACTCATTTACATATTCAGTCCCCATTCACAGTAGCTGTCAATCTATTCTTGTTCTACCACGTAAGTTTCTGAAGTAAAACTTTCCTGCTACATTCAGTTTCTTATTTGCTGATGTACCTCATATTCATATGTTTATAATAAAGTTCATATTCATATGCTTATAATAATGTTCATATTCATTGCCTCTTCTTTCAACATGCAGTTCTTACAGGAAACTTCATACAATCTCCTAACTTTCTAACAGCCAAAATTGATTAATTAGGGGAGCCCAGGCTGTTAAGGGAACCTGATATAGGCAAGTTTGGAGACTGTGATGTGTGAGATATGTCAACTTTTGTATTTTGTATTTATTATGTTGGGAGCTGGCCCTAGATGCCAGGCCATTTTGACTGTGGCACGTGCATTGTGAAATCTCTCCCCCCCCCCNTCCCCCCCCCCCCCAAGATGAGATTGGCTTCATCACTCCTGAGCTTTTGGAGGTCCCTCAGGCCTGGGGACCCAAGGGGATAGCTGCATTCATGAAGTGATATTGTTATCACTGTCATCCCTTTATCTATTGTTCTTTTTTTCTTGTTCTGCTTTTATAGTTTTGATATTTTTCATAATTATTTGAACAGATTCAGCTAACAGATAATCAGTTGGAAGGGACCTGTAGGTCATCGAGTCCAACCCCCCGCCCAAGCGGAAGACCCTACACCATTTCTGACAGATGGGAGTCCAATATCTTCTTGAAAGTCTCAAGTGATGGCGCTCCCACGACATCCGAAGGCAAAGCTGTTCCATTGCTTGATTGTTCTCACTGTCAGAAAATTTCTCCTTATTTCCAGGTTGAATCTCTCCTTGTTCAGTTTCCATCCATAATTCCTTGTCTGGCTTTTGGGTGCTTTAGAAAATAGCTTGACCCTTTCCTTGTTACTTTTTCCTTTGTAAAGACTTTCTTCTAATCAGCAGTGTAGCACATTAAACAAATTACACATCCACTTCATAAGCAAATCTATATTTTATTTTAACATTTCATCAATTACTTTATCTATCCCTGCAGACTTACAATTTTTCCAATATTTGTGAACATTACAGATTTCATTTTCATCCTTTTTCTAGGACCCTAACATTTATAGGTTCAGTTCAGTTCCACTCTATGGAATGAAACCACTATCATTTTCATAGAAAGCTCTAAAATATTTATTCCAACATTCTCTTGCTTTATTTTAGAGACATAATTTCATTATTTTTTTTATTTCATTAACTTAGCTTTGAGCACCTTGTTTAATCCCTTTTCACTCATTTCCAAAATAATTATCTGAATTTAACATCATTACATTTTCTATGCTTTAACAGTTCCTTATTTTCTTTAATCACATTGTTTATAATTATCTTTTCCCCCCTAAACACTATATATTTCTCTCATCCACATTTTGAACCAATTATTCTTTCTCTTTTTCATAAGCAGTTTCTTTCCTCAATCCATCAAGAATCCTTTTTAGGCTTCCCATTAGCATAACTTTGGATCCTTTGATGGCACTCTATAACATAATTCTTTTCACTCTTCTCCAAACAGTTTCCACTGTTGCCAAGGTACCATCAAATAGAAGGTCCATGCATTTACTGATACAAACTCATGTATATTCCAATATTCAAAATATTGGAATACGTCTATATAAATCCCTTTATTTTAAAACAAACATGGTAAGCCAATTGTACATATGCTGGATGATGAAACAAATGCCCAGAACATTAGGAGCCAGAGTATTTGTTATTGGGCAAAATGCCAATCCTATACAAAGTAATAATTGAATGTGTGCATTTTTCTAGTGTTACGAATATTCATAAATTCAGGTATGTGATTTTACATATTTATAAATATATTTATTCATAAATGCAAGTCAAATTTTATTTTGGCAGATTAATAAAATGTAACCATTTGAGTTTTAAAAGGTGACAGTAACACTGAGGCATTACTATTATATACCATTTTAATTTGGATGACTCTAAATGGTATACAGTTAGAGCAAAAATATGCAATATATTGATACACAGTATAAATGTAAATAATACATTAAATACAATAATTTTACATAGAAGTAAAATAAATTCAGTTCCTGTCTTTTAAACTTGTATTCATCTTAAAAATAATGACACCAGCTTTGAGAGGGAGGTTGAATCAATTCCTGTTGTTTGGTTGATGGGACCTCAACATGAGTTCAACAGTATTTTCCATAAATCTGAGGAATATTTCCATGCTCTTTGATTCTGAAGGGTGTGCTTTCAATTCATCCAGTAACTTTAAATAAAATCTTTTGAAAAGTGTGTTCACATCATCCCTAGGAGTTGTAGTAAATTGGTAAAGTCTATAGCATTCTATTTTTTGTGCCAGTCTCCTTGAAAGAAACTCTCTCACTACTTAATTGTAAGAACTAGCAGCCTATTTTCCTCTCTGACTACAGGTATGCGGATGTATTATCTACAGGCAGCTTGGAAATTAACTTTTATCTCTGCCTTACAAAAAAACAAATAAGTCAACCTTTAATCTTGGAAATATTTTATACCTGGGAGTATTATGGTTGGTAGTTAATAGAAGAGTATTTTATTCAATTTAAGTATTGATCTCTGATGAAAACACCATTTTGTCTCTTTACAAGACAAAACTATAATGAATTTCAATGGTTCCTGAAGAATCTTTTTTCATTACATAAACTGATATAAACAATATCAGGTTTCTGATAAGCTTGTTGGAGGTTGTAAGTATAAGCTCAAAGTGTCTTAGAAGCTCCCATCATTATGATACTAATGGAATATATTAATCTTTAAATGGACCAGATGTCTTTTCTGGATCACTCTAGATTTCATCATGTCAGACAAAAAGATTTAGCAACAAGGAAGCAGAAGCTTGTTGAGCTGCAGAACATGGGATAAACTTAGAAACAATACATTCTGCAATTTCTCTTTATGAAAAAAAAAGTGAGAAATTTAAGTGAGAACTTGAACATTCCTTCTTCATAATAACACAATTTTTCAGGTAGACCATAAGTAGCTCAGGATTAAATTGTGGAGTCGTTAGTATTGTCTGACCTTCATTTGAGCAATTGTTATCATGAAAAGGACAAATCATTCATTCATTCATTCATTTTAGTTTTATCCAATCTTTATGTTAATAAATAATTCAAGGCAGCAAATGTTCCTAATACTCCTTCTTCCTATTTTCCCCACAACAACAACTCTGTGTAAAAAGGTATGTTATTGAACTGAAATGACTTAATTTGTTTATAGATGAAAAAACTTAACATAATATTTGTTGAATTTGGCAATTCAACATTGTATTTTTTATAGGAATAGAAGAAGGAAATGAAGGATGGGTGTGCACTGCCAAAATATCATGTACAATAGACTGGGAAAGACTTTTAGTTTGGCACACATCACACCTTAAAAATAAATATTGACCCTAGTTGTTTAATTATTGTGTAGGATATATATTGCAAACTGCTGGCTAAACAATTTGGAAGATAGATGGATTCATTTTTTGCCAGAACATTGCCTGTGTCATATTTTTTCCTCTTTCTGTATGGCAGTTCTATTTCAGTCTGTCAATACATGCAAATGATAAAATATATGCAGGTAATCAAGTGATTCATTTCCATATTTAGTGCAATTCACACATTAACAAGAACCACACACAGTGTATGCTTTCCAACTATGCTAACAGCATTTTGCAGTGATGCTTTTGCATATCTAACCAGAAGGAATATATCGCTTCATCTCATGTACTCTTATGCATTTTAGCAATGAATAAATAAAGTTAATAGTAAATTAAAAAACCCTGCCACTTTATATTATGGACGATGCATCCTGTATAATAACAAAACAAAATTGGCTATTTTTCAGAAAGTTGTACTTAACTTTGCAAATTAAAGCTGCTATCTACAACTGGACTGCCCTTTCTGAACTCTTCATGGATGATCTAGGATAGAGGTTCTCAACCTTTTCTTCACTGAACATCCTTTTTAAATACCTGTTGTGGCCATGGATTATGGCCATGGACCACCAAAACTTAATGCAAGATTTAAATAATACCATTTATTTAAGACTTTATGGACCCCCTGTAATGATATTGCCTCCCCTCCCCTGGTCCATGGACCACAGCTTGAGAAACACTGATCTAGGACATTTGATTTCTATTGAATTTTCCCAGGTGTTTTAGAAATTAAAATTCTAAAGGGATTTTTTTCTGAAATAGGGTAGCTAAATGAATTGCATTCATTCCTATTGTTTAGCTAGAATTGCCAGGTGGGGAAATGTGTTGTTTTCTACCTTGCCCAACTTTAAGTCACTTTAATTCTAATTGTTTTGGGATAAAAACTTTAATTTAGGAGAAGTTATATGAAGCTGATATCGTGATGAATGACACAGGCAACAATTATATCAATTTGGTGGCAATTCCAATTATAAAGAATGAATATTCCAAATTATTTTTTCTCAGTTATAGACACTATTGTATATGGATATCTTTTATTATTTGTGGTTCTATTTTAGTCAGAAGAAATGTAATCAACTGATGTACATATGCTTCTAAATTAGTAATCATCAATGCAGATTGGTTAAGATTCTGTACAATTACAAACAAGATGATAAGTCAACCTGCCATTCTATTTCTTTGCCCTTTTGGAAGTGACTAAATTAAAATGGATTACATGGTTTGATTTTCATGGAAGATCAGTCCATGCATGGCAGTTTTACAATCACTTATTTCCGTGAGTAATGAAGATTTTAAGTCACTTGTAAATTGTATCCTTGCTAGAAATTTACAGAACATTTTGTATTTCTCGTTAGAAGTGATCAGAAAAAAATAACACAGATAGTTCCATTGAGGTTGACATTGTACATTGTCCCTGTACAGGCTGGTACAACAAACCAGTACATACATTTTTGGAAACACCATTTTTGTAAACTCCATGTAAACATCAACATGTTTTTAACTCCCAAAACATAAAATCTAGCTGTCAGTTCTACTAAGCTATTTTACTCAGTAAGTATCCTTTTTAAATAATAATCTTCTCATAACATGTACCGTGTTTCTCATAAAATAAGGCCGGGTCTTATTTTTTTTTTTGAGCCCTGAAAAAACGGCTAGGATGTCTTTTCAGGGGTGACTTAATTTCTTCCCCCACGCGCACCTCCACCTCGAGTGCCCCATGCATACCCACCTCTCCATGAGGCCACCACTGGAAGCTCCCCAAAGGTAGAGTCACCAGCTGCTTCTATCAGCCGGTAAAAGTGGCCTCGGGGCGAGCACCCACATGCACTCACCTCACCACGAAGCTGTTTCTATCAGCCGATGGAAGCTCCCCAAAGGCAGAGTCACCAGCCCCTTTGGGGAGAGGCGTGGCTGCCCACACGCGTACTCTCCTCTAGATTCTTTCCATAGGCCAATGGAAGCTTCCAAAAGGACAATAGAAACGGCTTCGTGGCGAGGGGAGCGTGCATGGGAGAGTGGCTGCAAACTTTTCTCAGCAGAAGGGAAGCAAGCTGAGTTTCTCTCTCTCTCTCTCTCTCTCTCTCTCTCTCTCTCTCTCTCTCATCCACACATCACACAGCGACACAACACCAGACCACACAGACATCACCTCCTGCTAAGCCCTCCGACCCTAGGCAGCCAGTATCAGCCAGAAGCCTCTACTGGCAAGAGAAGGTCTCTGGTAATCTGGATGGTGTGCGACCCACCAGCCGCCCTCCACAATCCCCAGCAGACGCTTTTCCAGACAATCCTGCCAAATCCCAGCAGACCGGACCACCTCCTTACCTGTTCTGCACCAGCTGGTATTTTGGGCGGAGTGGGGACGGGACTGCTGTGGATAGGGAAGAGGAGGCACAGCCACCAATTAGAAGTGGCGCGATCAGGCGGGCTCCAAGAGAGATCTGGAACGTGTCCTCTATGGTAATGTTGCAAGGGAAGCAGTGTCGAGTGTGAAGGTTTGCTGCCTTGGCACAAGAGGGTGCGGGAGGTGACTGGAGTGAAGAAGGGCTGGGGAGAAGCTAAACCTTCCTTTTCTATTCCACTGCTCTGCTGAAGGGACGTTGACGGATATTTGATAGGGGCTGGTTGGAAAGGCCTAATTTTAGTATAAGACCTGTGAAGTCATGGAGGGGGGAGTTGCCAATGGCGAAGGCAATCTGCAACATGATCGAGGCAATCCTGCCACAAGCCTCACTGCTGGCACTGCTAACAGCTTGAAAACTTCAGCCAAACGCACCTTCTCTCTCTCTCTCTCTCTTCTTCTCCGCCTGAAAGGCGCCTCCTGTCAATTAACCACAGAACCAACGCCAGCCTGGGAATCCTTATTTCTGCATTAATTGCACGGTGATGAATAGAGTCCGTAAAACCAGGGATTACTTAAGGTGACGAGGTGCCAGGTTTCTTTTTTTTTTTTTCAATAGTTTCAATCAGTGGAGTAAAAACATTTTTATTTTCTTCCGGGAACATAAAGAAGGCAAAATTTTTCATCAGACATCCGAGACGAAACTTTTGAAAAACTTGTGCGTCTAACTTTGAGAGAAGAGCAATGGACTTTGGATCACTCTAATATGGCGGAGGTTAGGGGCAGTCTTTGGAGACCCCCCTCTCCTTTAGCTGTGAGTGTAAGACCTGGGCGATTTTAGGCCAAAAGCTGCCCCAGAAGGATTTGATCAGAGAATGGCGCAGGTAAAGCAAAACAAGAATAACATTTGGGCTAGGGTCTTTTCTTCCATTTTCTCTGATGCATCTCTCACAATTGTTTATCCAGACACAGATATGTATGTGCTTTTCCTCTCCTGCCCTGCTGATAGATTTCAAACAATAATGCCGCGCTTCCCTCCACCCACGACGGCCATTTCTATCATTCCAATGGAAACCCCAAAGAAGCGAGTCACCAGCTGCTTCACTCGACCCGATAGAAATGCGCCGTCTGCAAGGGACGTGCACGCGATAAAGCACTCATCCACCGAGGCCGCTTTCAACCCGGCCTTTCGTCCAGAAGCCTAGCTGGTGAGCTCTGCTTGTGGGAGCTTCCAATTTGGCCGATAGAAACTTGGCCCTCAGTGGTTGACAGGTGAGTGCACACATGGGCACTTCGCCCCTAGAGGTAGCTTTTCTACCAGACCACTATAGAGCAGCTGTATTGGATTCTGCTCTCGGAGCTTCCAGTCAGCTGATGTCTAATCTGGGGTCAGCTAGATCAGGGTCTATTTCTATCCTAGGTACCTGCAAATGTGCTCCATAAAAAGGCAAGTTTTCTCCCCCCCTTTTCCCTTGCCCCATTTCTCTTCACTTTGTGTAGTTTCTTCCACGAACAATGTGAGCATGGTGGGAACGCAATGGTTTAAATAGGCCTAAATTTTGGGGGCAGGGCTTAATTTCACCTCATGCCTAGAAATCATGCTGGGCCTTCCTCTTGGTTGAGGCCGTATTGTTGGAGAAACATGGTATATTATGAAAATATATATCAATTATTAAGTAAGCTACCAAAGTCATGGAATCATATCTCTTCTGTATAATTTTGTGTTCACTAAAATATTTGGATATTTAATAATAAAGTCAAAATTTTCTCCCAAGTTTTAGATTTGAAATATTCCTTCTATTTCATGAAGTTTTTGACTCATGCATAGAGAAATATATACAGTCACGCACGCTGCTGTTATATGTATATTTAGAGCAGGGAGCCCAAAGTGATGGCTCATGGGCCAGATGCATCATGCTGATGGCCATGTGACCATGATGGCGATGTGACACAGCGAGTCTGACACCCATGGTACAGAGACAGTTGGGGGGGAAAGCTTTCAAGATTCTGATATATCAGCCTGTATCAATAGAGTTATAGAATTACTTTGATATCTGTTTCCTAACCTGGTCTATCTTAGATACCTAGGATATATCAAGCATGGGGTAATGCACAGTGTATGGCTGGTGTTTCTTTATCATATTTTTATTCAATATTCCAAAATAGTTAGAAGATATTATTCAATTAGTAGTAAAAAGTAAAAGATTTGAAAACAATGAATCTTTGTTTTCAGCCAATACAAATGCCTTTTATATCCAATAACATGGACTTGCGATCTTGTTAAAGATCAATTTATAAAATATTCCAGGTTCACTAAGTTTAATTACTTTGGAAGGTCATCATTTATGGTCTTGGTTGCATGAAAATCACTGTGAGATTACACTGCTTTTTGTAAAATCTTGTTTATGACATTTGGAGAAAAGTAGAATCTTATTAAGCATACCCTCAAAGAAATGTATTTTCTGAATGAATTTTTAGCCGTTGCAATTTAAAGGTAATATTATTTTTGTTAAGGTTAGCATATGTTTTTTGCATGCAAAAGTGATAGGTTAATTCTCTGGCATCTACAGGAACTGTTAGGAAACACTCTGATGTCTTTAATATTAGAGAATGTTATCAGTCAGTATTGAATTAAATGATCCAGATGGACTGATAGTCTGTTATTATAAGACAAATTCATTTTAACTGAGTAATTATAGTATCATATGAGCAAGACTATGATTTGAACCAAATTCTATAGAATATAAATCTGGCACTTTAGCTGGTAGGTCTTTTTAAAAGCTACTTAACTATTTTAAGGGCCTGTCACATAGGCCGACGGATGCAAAACGTATGTAAAAAGGACACAGCGGACGAGAAAAATTTCCATCCGTTGTTATCCGCTCTCAAAAGTGCCTCGAATTTGCATAAGCAGAGCGGACAACAACGGAAAGGAATGGACGGGGGGAGGATGTAGCCAGGATGTTAAGCAGA
>BHFT01045799.1:0-10492 GCA_004320025.1 Laticauda laticaudata | reverse complement strand
GTTTTAATTCCAGGGTACCTTATTTGTTGCTTTTGCTGTTTGACCCGGTCAACCAAAACTTTCTCTTCTTATCTTCCACATTCTTTTCCAGTCGAGTTCTTCTTTGTGGTGGCCATTTCTGGCCACCCTACAACCGCCTTTGGGAATGGGAGTAATGGCCAGCTGGGGAGGAGAGATGCAGCTCTTCTCAACCCTGCAGGCAGTCTCCCCCTTCCTCATCACCTCTACGGGGTGGCTTAGCCCCGAAACCAGCTGGCTCGAGGCACTCCAGCGGTGAGCATGGATCAAAGCCTTGCAGAGACAAGGTTTCAGTCTGTCGCCAAAGAAGCTCAAACCGGAAGTCAGACATAAACACCCTTTCTTACACCCATACATTTCTCAACAACTTCCTGAAGAGCAAAAATCTTGTCTGTCCAAATTTCTTTGTGGATGCATTTCTAAAGTTTTACCCTTTCAATCAGAATTTTGCCAAATCTTCCCAGACATAATGAACAAACTGATCTTCATATAGCTTCTGCATTCTCTTCCATTATATTTCCCTTTATATCTGGGAAATATAAAATATACATCCATATTTTAACATTTCTTCAATTATACCCATCTATATCTGACTTCCCTCATTTTCTCAACATTGTTATCCAATTCATGACTTTTTCCCTTGAATGTTAATATTCTAGCATTTGTATCCATTCTAGTTTCAGATACATCAATATCATTCCCATTAAATCTCTGAAATATTTTTCCAGCATTTTTTTCAATTTATCATTTTTTCTCCCCCCCCTCCCCAAGAATACCTTCATTATATAAAAAAATATAAAGAAAAGCAAAAAAAGGAGTTAGGAAAGAAAGGTAAGAGGGATCACAAAAAAAAATAAATTAGGAAGTAAAAGCAGTAACAACAAAAAGCTTCTGGGGTGTTGTCTTGCCAGTTTGTGTTATTGGCAAATTTGATGAGTTCCCTTCTATCTGTTCATCATGCATGCCCTTTACTATTCATTCTCTTTACTCTTCTTATATTCTAAGTCACAATCCTCCATATGCCACTCCCATTGCCAGATGGACCCACAGATGTTGACTTCCAGCCTCTATCATGGCTTTCATCAATCAAACTTTCACATAACACCTTTAGCAAGATAAGAAAAGGTTACCAGCATTCCAGACTAAGGACAGTACTAGTCATTTGAGGCACATTTTGGCCAGTATGCCACAAGTGCAACCAAAACCTGATTTTATTCCAAACATGCTCATATGACCAACGTAAACTAAATCTCTAATCTACAGATTACTCTGCAAGCCTATGTACTGCTATCTGCCCCCTACCAACAAGAAGTACCATACTAAAACACACTCTAGTTGTAGAATAAAATATTAAATTTGTCAAAGAGTGAACTATGAAATTGAAATAGGAATCCAATATGAATCTCTTACTTTTGATACCTTTCCAAAGTAAGTCTTTTCTAAGCAAGCTGCTGCTCTGGAGCAAAACAATTTCTTTCTTTCATTCTTTATATCTTTAACAATAATTAGCTTTTGTGCTGCATTCTATATATTCAAAGTTCTTATAACCTGAAATAGTTAGTGTGGTGTGATCATTAAGGGACTGGACTAGTCTGGTGGAGACACAGGTTCCAGACCACCTTTAATTGTGGGAGGTCACCAGATGATTTGGGACTCTCTTCCAGCTCAACCTGGTTCACAGAGTTATTATAAAGCAAAAGGGAGGAGCAGTCCTTGAATACAATCTTGAGCTCCTGAAGGAAAGGAAGAACATAAGTCTAACCAAGAGTAAATTATTTGTCATGTTTCATGTTAAATCTCTATCACCCTCATTTTGAGTAATTATGCCATTATCATCAATCCAGCTGACTGTAATTCTTCCTTTCTCGTGTTTATCCATAAGACACATCCATATTTTTTACAACTAATTTGACATCACCAACAGATGTTTGAACTCATTCTGCTTTCAGATGCTTGAATTATGATTGTTATAATCTCTGACCATTGATTGTGATAGCTCAGGTTTATGAGGAATTGGGGTAAAAAACATCTGGAGAGTACCAAATTGCCTATGGTTTCCTGCTTACATTTCTATTAATCAGAATGAAGATGGCTGGATTCACAATTCTGCATTGCACCACTCCAAGCCTGCAAGTAGAAGGTTGGAATTTTGAATAATCACCCTTAAAAAGTGCCTAGTATAATAGTCATCTAACACATATGGCTACATTTCCAAGTCTCATTTTACATAACAATTTAATAGAAGCAGGGAAGAAGTCAGAATTATGATTCTGCACTGAAATGGGGAGTAATGCTTTTCAGAATTACATTATTTCATTCTGTGTAATGTAAACTGGCTTTTGTATACCTGGGAGTAGAGCATGATGGGCTGGATAAATAGTCAAGCACAGGATAAGCTGACTTTATGTTTTCAATTATTTCTGTCTGCACTTTAAATTTTTTATTTAAAATCCCGTCTATCAGTTATTGGCTGAACAACAATAGATTTGAACATATTTCTCTAACTCACTCTTTCTAAGCAGCAAACACAAATTCATACCATAAGGGTGAGTCTTTATTGTCAGTCTGTCACAAAATTATAAAGTAGGTCATTGCTAATTCCATTTAATGGAAGAGACACTGAGAGCATAGAATAACCAACTGCATCGGTATTGCAGTATTTTATTCTCTATATCAGGGATTGGGGATCTGTAGTTTTATAGATGTTGATAAAATAGAACAACAAATTAATCAGCTCACATGGTACCTGGCTTATGATGGTTCTTGTTGGCTTACAAATTGTTTAAAGCATTAAAGCAACAAAAACTAAAAATGAGAATAAAGTAAACATATCAAAAATGACAAGCCAGGAAGGGAACAAAGACCAACCCACACAATTTAAAAGGGGCTCCACTCTCTCTTGCCAAAGGTTGAGTGAAGAGTTAAGGCCCTTCAAAAATATATAGGGTGGAAGCTATTCAAATCTTGGCAGGAACCTCAACTCAGCAAGGAGGTTCTGCTACCGAGAAGTCATATTTCCAATACTGCAATAAATGTCATGGTTTTAATTGAAAAAAATGCAGAGTGTGACAACACTACATCAAATCAGTCAGGCATATGCTATGAAAGATAGGCAGTCCCTCAAATAACCAGACCCTATGCCATAGTAGAGTCAAACCCTGGAAGCAAAGTGGCAACCAATGCAGGATACAAAGCAGAGGTGTTTTATAGGCATACCGAGGCAAATACAGATCCTAACATTCGACTGCATGGGCTGTACTAGCTGGTGATGCTGGGAGCTGTAGCTCAGCAACATTTGGAGGTCACATTCAATTCCATGTCACCTGCTATAATAATTCTTATTAGGTGCATGCTAACATGTGTGCCTCTAGAACAGGAGTATCAAACTCAAGGCTGGATCCGGCCCAGGGAACACTTAGATCACCATATCTAAGGGCCAACCTGGAAACAGCAAATGACCAGTCTGTGATCCTTGCAAGCTCCAAACATCTTCAATTTGCTGGCAGATGTTTGACAAGGACAAGGCGTTTTCACTGGCACAGGGTTGTAGGAAGCCATCGCAGCTGAAAATGGAACTTGGAAGCCTGTTTTTGCTGGCAGAGTGCTCAGGCCATCACAGGCACCCCCAGCATGAAGGTGTCGAGCTGACCACGCACCCCATTGCCCCCCTGAGGTCAAACACAACTCTGATGCAGTCCTCAATGAAATCAAAGAAAGAAAGAAAGCTACTGGGAAAACAAATCTTTCCATACAAAAAGTTGAATTACCATTATTTACCTTCTTCAGTTAAAAGGAATTTAGATAACGACTCCCTTGGACTCAGCACTGATCTGAGACACACTTCACATTTTGTAACCTAATATATATTTTCAGATGCCAGACTCAAAACTCTCATCACTGGCTCTTTATAAAGGGAACCAGGATGCTCCTGGGATCATGTGCACTGATATTTCCATGGACATTAATTAGCTCACCTTGACTACCTCAGTTTGCCATCATGGAAATTAGAACCCTGCTTTCTTCCACTATGCAAAAGAATATTCTTCATGGGCTTTCTCAGACCAATTCAAACTCTATAATTGGACGCTGGCAACCAGGATATTTAAAGAAAACAACATCTCACTACATTCAAAGTGAAAGGCAATGTGACAAATATGCAGAAGTACATACTTGTTATGTATGGAACTTGGTAGGCTCCAAATTCCCTATTCTGATTGGCCAAAAAGGCCGTTCTCGGATTGGCCATTAGAGAACCAATCCGATTGGCCCGCTGAATGGCGGGAACACTTAAAGTGGTGTCATTGGCCACAAGCCATGAGCAAGACACTATATAAAGGGCTGCTGCGGCTTGGGCTCTCGTTCCGTTACCACTGTTTACTGAGTTAAATAAAGAGTTTGTTGTTGGAACCTGGTCTCGTGCAACTTCTTTCCGGACGGAACAATACTCATCTCTTTTCATGTACTTATTTATCTATTTAGGGTAGGGCACATCTTCCCATATACTAAAAGCAAATGAAACACAGTTAACTAATCACTTGACATTTATAGCAACACACAATCTCTTTTTAACTCAAATCAAAAGAGACAAATCGCCTTTGTTTTTAGCTGTTTATGTTAATTAAACAAGAGCCCAATCCATTATGAAAACATATACTTCCACTGCCTTGCAGTTAACTCCATCCTCTCCTACTTTGTGAGTAGAACAAACTTGATAAATATTACAGAGCTCTACAATCTGCCAGTTAAGAGATTGAATCTATCAGCATTTAAATAACATTGTTGCATTAGATGGGGGAGCATCATTTGTGTATTATGATGACATTAATGTACAAGGATTTGGGGCAAGGCATTAAGAAGGAATAAGATTGGATAGTATTCAGCCTAACAATGCCCAAATTAAGAGATTACAGGATTGTAAAAAGGGAGTGATTTCCTTCACTGCTGAAATCCTCCTGCCAGACCAAACAAGTTACCAGGAATCTTAAGTTTTGAGCTTTATTATTCTGGAAGAAGACTTTATCTTTTCAGGCATTAGGTTCTTCTATCTTTCTTAAATCATTTTTTCATCTTTTCCTAATTCCTCTGTTGATGGTTTTTCAGGTGAAAAAGTCCCTCAACGCTATCTGAAAAGACTGGATATTGAATCTAGAACATTTTCAACATAAAGCATATGGCGTATTACTCATCATTACTTGTTCTCCCAATGGGGTTCCTTTTGTAGACTAAACTGAATGACATTAAAAACTTTTCAAGTACTTTGTCCCCTCCAGGGGCCCAATATATATATATATCTTTGAGAAACCCTCAACATTGCATTAATACTATCCACCTATAATCACTGCTAAGGGATGCTGAAAAGCCAACTGTGTCTGCCATCCAAAGGCAAATCATGGCAATCATAATTACTGTTTCTTTTTACACAGCGCATACAAGCTTTTAAAAATGTGTATGTCCCACTCACTCATCTCTTACCTTTCACAATCCTAAAATTTCATCAGAATTTTAGTTTAGCTAGGCTGGATGCATTGCCTTCTGCTATCCTAATGGTATATTGCATGAATACTCCCTCATTTCAGTGTATACTGTATAGGTCTTCGCAAAGGTTAGAGCTCTTGATACTCCTTCACTGGTATCTCTACAGCGAATTGGGAATGATTTTCATCTAACCTAGTATTCTCAACCTTGCCAATTTGAAGATGGATGGACTTCAACTTCCAAATTTCCCCATGCTGGCTGGGGAATATTGAAAATTAAAGCCCACCCATCATAAAATTGCCAAGGCTGAGATATTGCTCTAACCTATCCTAAACAAATCCCATGGCAGAGCTTGATTTTGCTTCTTCTGTCTGACAATTGTTCAGGTATTTCTTTCTGAGCTGCCCAGTTCCATGCCTCTCCTTTGGTCTTTTACCTTGCTTTTATATTTTCATGTTTACCTGTTATATCTATATCTACTATTTATACTGACATTATGCCTGCAATAATGTTTGATTTGATTATCTACTTTGTCTACATCATTAAAACTCTACATACCTCTCTCATGCTTCATAGATGCATCTGTTTTTTAAAATAAAAACACCCTAACTTTGCATCATATAAAGGCATTATTTTTCCACATCTTTTTCATATCTACCACATTCTTTTTAAGATACAGTGATCAGAATCATATACACAATGTATCAAATAAGATTATGTACAATAAATGCACAAGGTGATATTAGCAGTTCTATTTTTATACCATCCCCAGTGGTCCTCAATATGGAATTTATTTTTCTTCACAGATTATACTGTGCTGGCATTTCCATTAAACTCTACCATTGACAGAAGGTCACTTAATATGTCATATCCCTTCCTAATATCATCCCATTGTTAAAAAAATGAGTTGCGGGTTCCTAGTTTTGTTGAAGTTTTTCTCAGATACAAAAATCAAGAGACTTTCTGTAACAAATCATTGCAATTACCACCTTTAATTTCTCTGTGCAACACCTCAAATTATTTCAAAAATCACACAATTGAAATCTGGTCATTTTGCTGTTAAAGTTCTTTAACCAGGTATGCAAATAATAATGTTGCTCTACATTTGTATGATGCTAACATTATTATTTGCTGTGAAAAGCAATTCATTGAGCCACATTGAGAAGGTACCATGCTAAGAAAAATTGCTGTAGATGTCTGAACAGTATGTTTCTCCCTCTCCTATTCTTAATGATACTCAAAACCTTCAACTTTAAGCAATTGTGTCATATTTGTCTCATCAAATGGTGACCTCTATAGAAGTAGTTGTCTATAAGGTTTTGATAGTTATTGCAGTCCTCCTTTCTTTTACCTCTTCTAGCTCTTACAGATAAAGGGAAACTTGGATGTATAGAGGATAAGTGGACAATATAACCCTATGTGGAGGAACAGGAAAAGCCCCTCCCATTAATGTTAATTTTAATAAGCACTATTTTTCACAATTTATTCCAAAATAAATATAGATATCGGGAGGCTGTATGCTAAAGAATTTATGTAAATATCTGTTGTAATATCATTACTAAAGAATTTGTGTAAATATCTGTTGTAATNNCTAAAGAATTTGTGTAAATATCTGTTGTAATATCATTACTAAAGAATTTGTGTAAATATCTGTTGTAATCAGGAATAAGCTAACTGGTTCATCCATTCCCATTATATATAGGATCCATACATCTTCATCATTTCAGGCCTTCTTCAATTAATAATGTTAGCATCATAAAAATTGTCATTGTATAAGAGTTCATGAATTGGAATAGACATGGTAAGAGGTCAGCCAATGGGTACAGTTTGGTAATCCAGACACAGCTCGGAGCCTGGGTGTGGCTTAGCTTGACTGATTTAGAACTAAGATTTTGCTTTGTCCTTGCAATATAGCCTCTATATTGCTTCTGTGCTTATATAGCTTCTGTGAAAACTGAATTCTGGTGGTTCTGGTTGCTTCTGCTTCTTGTTCTTGTCCTTGCTACCATGTTGCAAAAACTGCATGGGTATTGTATACATGCATCATGTTTCATACTATTATATATAAACAAGTTTCTTCTATAAATGAATCCTGCTGAATTATTTACTTGTGTGCTGCTTGGATTGCTACAAACTCTGATAAAAATGTAGAATAAAACTATTATTTGCACACCTGGTTAAAAAAGAACTGTAATCCACATTGCAACCTGAATACAAACTCATTTAAAAATTGGGACCAGTTCTGTAATTGATAGAAGAGGAAAATTATTCATGGTAGGATTGGAGAGTAGTTATATTAGCTACATTTGACATAGTTCATTAGATTCCATTTGCAACCGTTTCTGCTTGTGGAGTGTGGCTGCTGAAGAGCCATGGACTATCTTGATGGGATAGGCATATGTAATTAGATTATTCCTATAGAAGAGAATATCAGGAGCTCAGCGTTGAATTATGGAATGTTTGATGTTGGGTTATTTGTTTGCAGACATTTCATTACCCAACTAGATAACATAATCAAAGAGTATCAGCAACATCAATAACATCAGTAATCATCAAAACTAGTTTGATGGAAAGGATTAGGGATTAGACATTGGTGTTCCAATATCTCAGTGGTTGCTACAAAGAAGAGGGAGTCAAGCTATTCTCCAAACCACCTGAGGTCACGACAAGAAGCAATGGGTAATCAAGGAGAGAAGCAACCTAAAACTAAGAAGAAATTTCCTGACTGTTAGAACAATTAATCAGTGAAACAACTTGCCTCCAGAAGTTGTAAATGCTCCAACACTGGAAGTTTTTAAGAAGTAATTGGATGGCTATTTGTCTGAAGTGGTGTAGGGTTTCCTGCCTAAGCAGCGGGTTGGACTAGAAGACCTCCAAGGTCCTTTCCAATTCTGTTATTCTAATTCTATTCTATAACATTAGCAAGTAACTAAATTTAGGGAGGAGCAAGGGTCCAACATAAATTCTTATTTTCTTTTTTACCCTCAAATGTAGAATGATTGAAGATAATAATAAAAAAGGATAAGAACAATTGCCACTAGTGATGATCTCTTTCACCACTGCAAAAGTTATTGTAAGTTTCAGGTGATGTTGCAATGTGTCCTTATACAAAAATGCTTCAAACGTATTCTCTCATGTATTCATGCATTATACAATTATTTACACTTATAATAAAGGAGGAAAAAGATTTTCTGAATCCTTCAGAAATTGATCAGAGAAGTGTGAGTACCCCACTTGTCCAAAGCACCTTATAAACTGGACACTCTGACATACTAGCTCTTCTCAAAGTAGTACACATGGGCTAACCAAGCAACAGATGTTTAACGAATGCCAAACTTTACTGTAGACTAGAAGAAGATATCCTATCAAGGCTGATGCCGGTAATGAATCCTAAACAAATGGGCCCTGTTGGAGTCTGTACCCCATGATTCCAGGGTTAATGGCTACATCAATGTTCAAAGGAACATGTTCTCAGCATGGCTAATCTAGTTTCACAAAGGGAAAAGAGCTGATAACATTTGGAATTCACTGCTAATGGAAAGTTTTAATTTAAAACTTCAAATCATTTATTTGCCCTAAAAGCAAATACCAAAGAAATCAAGTCTAATAGTTTGAGTACAACTAGTCCCCATTTAATAACTGCCTCATATAATGACTGTACAATGACTTTGCAGTTATAGCAGGAATGATGAAAAAGTAACCAATCCTGGTAACAAATCTTTTCATTTAAAACCTTACATCTGTACAGCAAATGAAAACTGAAATAAGATCGTAAACAAAAAAGCTTAATGACTAGGTTGTCAGTCCCAACCGTGATCACTAAATAAATATTACCTTTGTTAGACTGCATGAAACCATTATATGCTACAATGTATACTAACATTTATTTTCTAAATTTATATGCCACCCATCTTGCAGTTCAAGGCAATTCTGAGCAACTTACAACCTAATAAAACTTATAGCTAGAAAAACAATTATAAATATAAATACAAAATAGTAATACAATGTAATCAGCCCAGTAGTTTAGTTAGAGTCTGATATTTTACTAGTGTTAAAAATAAAAATAGCATATAATCTGAGCCAATTTTAGTCAGAATGAGCATCAATAATTCAAATGGTCTTGTAGCAGAAAAATATATCTGAACAATTTACTAGCAGCAGAACCACATTTAAAGGACTTAAATGTTCTAAAGAGTGAAAGTTCCACCATCTACCAACTTTTTTTATTTCATATTATTATCATCACCCTCCAGGAATTTTATTATTGTGTTTGTTTTCCTTTTCTTTTCAGTCAGGTTTCCACACAGGATAGATATATTACTCTTTCCTGTATTTTCAAAGTAGAATAAGGTAATTGTGTAAAAGTGAAATTATAGGTATGAAGATCTATGTGATGTTAGAACTTGAAATGTAGTTTTCTTCCCTGAATATAAGCATCACTTTTAATGCTCTGTCTTAATAGCGAAAGGAGTAAACAAGTAAGCAGTGTCAAATAAATAAAATTAAGCAATTTATAACTAATAATTCTGAAAAGGACGGAATTATCTGATGTGATCAGAAAGATGTCAGTGGCATTCAAAGTCTTAAGACAAACTTATCTGATGTCATAACTCCTTTAAAAAAAAGGTTGCCAGATCATCTGAAGCTGGTCTATTTTCTCCTCAAAGGATCTTTCACACCTGCAGGCAGTAAGTTTAGTTTTTCAATATGAGCTCACTATGATAATGTAAATAGCAGTCTTTCATTTCTTTTTTGACATTTTAAGACTGCATTTAGAAAAAAACTTTTATATGCTTGATTTTGTGCTACTTATTTTACCTTTTACAGATAGTCCTCAATTTCTCGCTACAATTGAGCCCAAAATTTA
Source organism: Laticauda laticaudata (assembly GCA_004320025.1). Lineage (NCBI taxonomy): Eukaryota > Metazoa > Chordata > Lepidosauria > Squamata > Elapidae > Laticauda > Laticauda laticaudata. The sequence goes on along the minus strand of BHFT01045799.1, from coordinate 132 downwards.
TGTTGCTAAGCGAGAGTTAAGTGAGTTGTTGTTGTTTTTTTAGAGGAGAATAGATTACTTTATTGGCCAAGTGTGACTGGACACACAAGGAATTTGTCTTGGTGTAAATACTCTCAGTATACATAAAGAAAA
>BHFT01045794.1:0-20310 GCA_004320025.1 Laticauda laticaudata | reverse complement strand
CCAGGCCAAAATGTTCACTTTTAGCCTTTATACTTATCTGAAGTGCTGAACAATACTTTACAAGAAGCAGCTAATCATTATTAATTCCTTTAGAATTCACTGTAATAACATCAATCATGGCAAACTCATTTGGTATTAATATGGATGTAATGCGAAAATGAATAATGCACAGAGGAGTTTTTATATTCCTATTTTACAAAAATAGTTATGAACAATGTATTTCTCTTCCCATTGTCAAATTAGAATCACCAAGAGGTTTTCTATCAATTACCTTCATCATCATTCTAGATGAAATCCTGTCAGCGCAAACATATTTCAAGGGATTATATCCAAGTCCATTACAACATTCTTCGCTCTCTGGAATAAGTTTAGTCACACAGCATTTTAATGGCACTGAGTTATTCTTTTTAATGTGGGCTTTAGTTTCACCACTGAAAGATGAGCAGCATACTATACTTGACGTATTCACATATTCATGTCTACAACAGAACATTCCTGAAACAAAAAAAATATTATACATGAAGGCAAGAAGAGAAGAAAGTGAAGGAAATTCCTAGAATGCTGTAAAATTCATCATAAAAGCACCAGCATTATGTAGCTATTGAAACTGAGGAAAGGCATCTAAAGTAGGACTTAAATGTTGAGTTTAACATGTCTGAGAGACCTTTCTTTAGTAACTAATCTTGAAGAACTGGCACAAGACAATTTTCTTTTGAAGCACAGGTTGCAGAGAGTAACTATTTGCAGTTCATATGTTCCACATTCCATGTTTACTTAATTTTTTTTAATTAAAAAAGTTAAGTTGCTTATCAACAAACAAAACAACCCCCCAGTTTTGTCAGCAAATGAATAAGTGAAAGACAGATTTTCTAAAGTCATATAAAATGCAAAATAGATTTGGTTATTGGGAAAAGTCAGATTTTCTTAATGTCTCCATACATTAGTATTTCAGAATTCTAGTCTAATTTAGTTTCTTCTCCAAAATATTTCTCCTCAAGAAAAAGTGGAAGAATTTTGCTATTTTCTTTCAAAAAATTGTGGTATTTCTTCTTTCTCATCTCCAAGTGGTCCTTCAACATTGCAAAAGGGATCTGGAAGATGCACTTGGAGGCAAGTTTTCACCAGTTCCACTGCTTTCCACCTCTGAATGCATACTATTGTGTTCAAGCCACAATATTTTACAATACTGTAATTAATGCATATTCATTAAAGCACTGCTTTGTTTTAATTGTCATGCTGTAACAGTTGCCAGAGATTAAAAATGGGATCCAAAAATATATAAATGAAGATATGAAACACGATTTAAGTTGTATTTGTGGCCTATTCTGAGATTATTTTTTGTGGAAGCCAACTCCTGTGTTACAAGAATAAAATAGATACAAAAATAGGCCATGTTCACAATCTATATTTTCAATGTTATTAAACACAACACAACATTATACAGTGCCTGAAAAGTACCCAATTGTTCAGAAGAAATATTATGTTTTCCAAAGTGTCCAAGTCAGTGGTGGCATTCAAAATTTTTTACTACCGGTTCTGTGGGCGTGGCTTGGTAGGCATGGCATGGCTTGGTGAGCATGGCAGGGGAAGGATACTGTAAAATCCCCATTCCCTCCCTACCCCACTAACCTGTTTTCCAGCTTCGTTTTCCTGTGCAGGGCAACCAAAGAAGACCCAGCTGATCAGCTGGGAGTTGGGAGGCAGAAAATAGATGGGGACAGGGCCAGTCAGAGGTGGGATTCCAAACTACTCAACATTTCCGCTACCGGTTCTCCAAACTACTCAATATTTCTGCTACTGGTTCTCCAGAACTGGTCAGAACCTGCTGAATACTACATCTGGTCCAAGTGTGTAGAATAACAGGATTGGATTTAAGGGTATGGACACTTTGGAAACTAAATCTGATTAATCCATTCAATCTGTCAGTAGTCCTTGATAACATTGTGATTCAGTATGTGCACAATCTAATTTGAGGAGAGGTATAACCTCCTAAAGATAGAAAGGCAATTTGGAAGGAGAATAATTAAGATTGAGACATTTAATTGGGCAGACCAAAGTTCAGCTCTTCAATCCATACAGAAGTTTTGAAGTTCTGTCTTGAGTATCTTCATTAACAAACAAAGTAAACATCAGATAACCACAGTTATGCTTTGTCTGTCCTGAATAGTTTTTCTAATCCAAATAAATCAGACTGAATTAGCCAATTCAACAACTTTACTTGGAATAAGGCAGCCTTTACAGGCTTACACCTCTATTTGAAAAAAAGGTAGCATCTGTACCAATATTGTATGCATTCTTTTTTAATATGAAGAACCAGTGAAACAAACAAGGATTATGCCAGAAAGCAATCAGGATTTTTATAGGCTCCTTGGAATTATGTCACCTGTCTTCCTGAGATAGTTGTAGTATCAATTTAGAATTGAATCAGAATCAAAATAGAGCTGGAAGGGACCTTGGAGATCTTCTAGTCCAGCCCCCTGCACAAGCAGGGGATCCTGTACCATTTCAGACAATTGACTGTTCATTTTATTCTTAAAAACCTCCAATAATGAAGCCCCTACAATAACTGAATGCAAGCTGTTCCACTGGTTAATTGTCCTCACTGTTAAGATGTTTCNTACCATTTCAGACAATTGACTGTCCATTTTATTCTTAAAAACCTCCAATAATGAAGCCCCTACAATAACTGAATGCAAGTTGTTCCACTGGTTAATTGTCCTCACTGTTAAGATGTTTCTTCTCAATTCCAGGTTGCTTCTCTCTTTAATCAGTTTCCACCCATTGTTTCTTTTTGCTCTCTGGTGCTTTGGGAAAAAAAAAAACTGTCGCCCTCCTCTTTGTGGCAGCCTTTCAAATATGGAATACTGCTTTCATGTCCTCCCAGTCTTTCTTTTCTCTAGACTAGCAAAACCCAAATCCTGCAACTGTTCTTTGTATGTTTTAGTCTCCAGGCCTTTAATCACCTTGGTTGCTGTTCTTTGTACTTTTTCCAAATAGCTCTTAGGATTCACTTCTAATTATGGCCATGAATTTTTTAAAATTCATGATTTTAAACTCCATGAACTTTTAAAAAATCAGTTATAATAAAATCCATATGAATTGGCATCAAAAAATAAGCAATTGTGTCATAGAACCTCTATTATCAGATAGGCTTGATAAGATTACCATGCCAGCAAGAATGATAGTGAGACAGGGAAACTTGCCCAGTTATTTTTTAAATTAAAATTATTCTTCATTACTTTCTTATTGTGGAAAGGAGGACATTTAATTTTTCTATTTATGCTTCTGAAAGACATCTTCATTCTCTCATAAACCACATTCCTTTATACAATTGCTTTCTGCCTATAGTTGCAGTGTTCAAACGGTTGAACAGTGCAATTGTTTTTTGTTGTCCATAATAATTCTTTAGTTTGATAAAGCCTCCATGCTCCTTTGACATGCTGGTAAGCATGCCAGTATTTATAAAGGAAGGAATCATGGGAGTAGGTCCAGGTCAAAAATAGAAAGTACAAACATTTTTTTAAAGAGATATTCTAAACAAGATCTCTGAATGTATCTATTGGTATTTATTATACAGTCAAAAATTCAATCAAGATTTCTTTCAGCATGAGTTTTCTTTTAAAAAATTAGATTATAAAGATCCACCTAAGCAGAGGAGACATTATGTGATATAATAAACCTAATGATTAACTTAGCCATGTAATCAATGAAGTTATTTTATTCATGGGATTAGTTAAATTCAAATGCATATAAATGATATCATATCATAGTGGAGCCAAACTTTTCAAACAAGACAGTTTAATCTTATATACTATCCAACATTGATTACTTTGTGAGAAATCCATAATATTAAACCTGAGGGAGTAATGTGTGAATGAAATGATCCCCATTAATGTTTCCATTCTACTTGTACAGCAGAAGAAAATTTTATTCTCTGAATGTCTTTTATTTAAACTCATTTTATTTCTACTATCAACAAAAGACTGTGGGATATTTTTATTTATTTATTGGTATCCTGCCTTTATTATTTTTTATCAATAACTCAAGAGGGCAAACATACCCAACACATCTTCTTCCTCCTATTATTTTCACAAAAATAACCCTGACAGGTGAGTTGGGCTCACAGTGACTGAACTGTTATCTTGCTGGCTAAGGCAGGACTGGAATTCATGGTCTCCCAGTTTTAAGCCTGGTGTCTTAACCACTTGACCAAACTGTCTTACAGTGATAACAAAGTATTTTAAATATTAATATTCAATTAAAATCACATTTTTGTGACTAATGGATAGGCAACTGCCAGAGACCTATAGAAGATAGGACCTTTTGTTGAAAATAGAAAAAAACAAAGTTGTGATTTATGGTTTTGATAAACGGAAAGGGTGGAATGTGGAAAGAAGATGGCTACGATTTAACTATATATAGAGATGGAAAAACTTAAATACAAATGCATTTATATAAAATAAATATAAATAAAAATAAATATAAATTCCACAAGGCCAATGAAGTTAGCGAAAGACTGTTTCAAAACATGCAGCCACAATAGAAAAGAACCTCCACTTTCACCTCCTGGTTTTATGGTATTATTTTTTCCAGGTTATTTGTAAAAGACAGGATTGGTTTCCACTTGAAAGAGGTAGTCCTGAAAATACATGTACCTTGGCACCAAGCTGTATGGGGCTTTATAGATTAAAAATAACACTTGATATTGCACCAGGAAAAATATCAGTAGCTGATTCAGAGTCCATAAAACAGGTCTACTATATTTATGTGCCTAGCACTGGTTCACATGAGTACTGTAGTCCTGAGCAGTATAAGAGGTATAGCATTTATTTGTCAGTTAGAGTTTATTTCATGTATTTATTAAATGTGTTTGCTACTCAGCTCACCATGAGGTAACTCTGGAAAGCTTACAATCTTAAAAAGAATAAAATAATACAATTATTGTTCCTTTTCTATCCTCCTCCAAAATATGTGATTACATCCTACAGTGATTTCTTCTTCAATAACAAGTGAGAGCAATTTAGTTTAGACGCTCTTTGGACAGGCAAAGTAAACTTTTGCTAATGAATTGCTTTTATGCTAGGACAGAAAGAGAAAGCTACATTCTATCACTAAGAATTTCATCTTTGTTTGACTGAATAATATTTTTAGCCAAGATTTCACTCATATAACAAGAAGTGACTCCCTTTCTAGTTTCTTTGGTAAACCATTACTTCTTTAATTATTATCAACCTTGTTCCAGCGTGATAAATTGTTAATTACTTAATACCCTAATCAGCGTTCATTCTTTGCACAGATAAACTGTGACAGCGCCATTAATTTAAATAGTAATTTCACTTAATGGCCAGAACGGCACACCAGATTTTTATGCAGCATTTTCTGAAGACTGCATCCATCACTGCAATATTCTGACATAAAGATGTCTGACGTGCACTAACTCACTTAGGAAGAGCAGATGTTGCTGAGCAGAGTTTGGTAGTAATTCCCATAGTGCATCACTTCAGTATGAATGAGCTGCTGCAAATTCAGAAACAGACATCCTTCTGAAACCAAACAGCATAGCCTTTGACCTTACCCTAATTTATCAGACATGGCATTTGATTCTTGACTATTGACACAGAGAATGTATGGTTGAAAATAAGCCTATGGTCGTGTGGAATGGGATAAGAAAAGGCCTATCTTTCACTGGTGGACTGATTTCTTTTTTAAAGGAAAAAAAAGCAACTTTTTAAACAATCACCCACAAAAAATAAATACAATTTAGATTTTTTTAAACAAGTGCCAGCATAAAGGAGAAATTCCCTCCCCGCCCCATGAAACATTTTCCAATTTCAATCCACAAATTCACCAAAATCTATTAGCATGGCAAAACGATGTGGTCTGAAAACAGTACAATTAAGCCTTCAGAAGCCATTCTTAATTGGGTTTTTATGTTTCAGGATAATATGTACAGATTACACCATGTAAATATGTGTAGATTATACCATACGTATAGATTACAGCAAGCTTTGTGTTTCAGGTAAATATGTGTCGATTACACCATGTTAATCAGAAGCCTCAGTGCATTCAATTGGAATTATTCCAATTTCTTCACAGAACTTCAACCTGTTATTTCATAAAGAATCAATGTTAATTTCCTCAAACTAGTTCTTTGGATATGATTATCACAGCTGAGCATTAGGAGAATGATAAAGAAAACATACATATTGAAAAATGGATATGGTTTAGTTTAATTTTAATAGCCTCTTGTGAAGTTTAGGTGAACCCAAGCAAGCACCATTTTTGGTCTTCTAGGAAAGATTTCAGTAATATAGAAGTGACTAATTGCCTCTATTTTAGAAGCTTAAGTGAAACAGAACATAAAATACATATACAAACAATAAATGTATGTTTTCTCAAAGACAAAAGACTCCTGTAGAAGTACACTGGTTGATTATTAATTTATCATAATTACTCGCTTTTTTTTTTTACAAATTATACCTCCTATATTAATTGGGTTGCTATAGATGCTTCATGATTTTTAATATTTCTAAACATTTGCATAAACATCCCCAACATTAATCAGGTCAGTTTTTCTATGGTGCAGAAGTTTCTTCATCCCACCATTAACCTCTTTAATTATTATTTTTATTTTTTTGCTTAAATAAGATCTATCTATATCTGTCTGTCCATCTATCTGTCTATTATCTATCACTATACTATAGTTGCCATTTTTATTAACCGGGTGAAACGATGCATCATGGACAACAATGTTTGAACCAAGGTACCTCAAATAAGATACATTACAGGATGCATCCAAAATCCAGGATCCTTGATTCCTGAGAGAATGAAATTTGAAGAAGGAGTGGCTGCTTCAAGCTGCTGCTATAGTCACATGATGGTCATTTTGAATTGCCTGCCAATCATATGAACCCTTGTTTCTCTTCCTGTCCATCATGTGAAGAGAATAGAGAAGCAACATGTATAGGAACAAAGGCCTGGATACTTTTAGCACTTTACACGGCCCTTCTCTGGTGCACAATCATGCACATATATTTATATTCCACCTTTATTTAGGAATTTGAAGCACATAGATAGCACTCTATCCTCCTATATTTCTTCACAAAAATCCCATGAGGTAGGTTGGTCTTCAAGTAACCAAATGAGCTGCTGCGATTGCAAATGGACTGGATCTCTCTAGTGGCAACCAAATACCTTAGCCACTATATCTTAGTTCTTGCCCACTGTTTCATTTTTCAACTGCTCCCTAAATCTGACACTGAGTGGAGAATGGTCCCTCCTTCAGATGCCAGAGATAAGGTAGACCTATTGTGCCCTAGCCCTCAGAAGGCCACATGATCTTATTTTTAAACTGTCTCTGACTGCTTCCTACAACTCGTTGGATCCAAAATTTATCTGAGGTGAGAATGTACCATGAACAGCCAATTACAATTGCAATACACTAAAATACATTGTAGTCTCCTGGCTAATGTCATATGATGATGATAGATAAAATAATAAAATAAATTAAAACTTATTATCATCATAATTATGCTACAAGGAAAGGAGAAGGTTATCGTAGTTAAGAGACAACAGTGAACATCATTGGGATGCAGCAAAAGAAGGAAAAATGAAAAAATGAGAATGAAAGGGATATACATCTCCAGAATCACAAAGAAAGATGCAGAATGAGGAGCAGGCCCCATTGCACCCTCTTGGACTTGAGCACCATTTTTGAAGTGTCACTATTCATTGTGGAGCCACAAAGCCTAGGGATGCTGAAGCGTGGAGTACCCTGCTCTCCTCACTCAGCAAGGACTTAGTGGAATGGGATGGTGGGCACATTAGTGAGAGGAATTTCTACAGCATTCCTTTTTGTGCACATCACCATGGGGGTCTCACAGTTGCCTTGACTTTGAAACCCAACTGTAAGTATCTTTTGGGGGCTCCGTCATAACTTTAAACAGTCACCAAGCAATTGATCCTAAGCCGAGGACTACCTATAGACTGAGTTCAATGCTAATTAAATATTTATGTCAAACATTAAAGTAGGTTATACTCCTTATTTCAAACAGAAACTTTAAAAAGGTATATTGGATCCAACATCAGATCGATGTTACCAAAAAATAGCAATTATATTTAAAAAGCCACTCAAAGGATTGAGTTAATTGTACTGTTCAGTTTTATGGCATCAAAATCACACTTGATACCTGAATCTTGCACAAGTTTTCACACTGAAAAAATGTCAGAGATACTTCAAGGAGTTATTGTATACTTGTACACATTTTGTAAAGCTGTATATTCTATATATACGTGAAAAAATGAATTATTTAGAAGAATATGTCAGATAACAGTATCATCTTCTCTTTCTTCTTTATATTATTTATGTAGAGGAAAAAAGCTATTGTAGTCTTGCACCCTATATAATTTGCATTATTTCCTACAAGTACCTATTCTGAATGTGATCTCTCCCCTTAAAAAGATGACAATAACATTAAGCTAAAATAAAATTATGAATAAAGAAAGATAGCTTCTCATCAATTTTTTTTAAAAAAGGGGTGAATGTAACCAAATGCTGAGTAGTAGCTACCAGCCTTTACCAGCCTGAACTGATAAATGTTAGCCATGCAGACATGAAAGTGGGACATCTCATTACTAATTACGTATGGAGGCAAAGGTCTTCACATTTGGAAAAATGAGCACAGCATGCTGATGAGAGAGAGAATCAATTGCAACTTTGCATGTGTAGAAAGAATCAGTGGATAGTTATCAGATATTGTTTCAAAAACAGAAAGTGCTATGCTTCGGTAGAACAATGTTGCTCTTTACTTTTTCTATATAGAGCAACTGAAGAAAATTGCTTTTTGTGACTATGGAAGCAACAATAATATGTGTGATCCTGAGAACTTTACAATTTTACAACCAAAAAAACCAAAACCAAAACCATCCATGAGGGAAGAAAGGGAAGAGAAAAGAAGAAGAAAAGTCTATGTTTGCTTCACAAATGTGCATTTAGAGTTACTGCAGAGCATGGCAATTTAGAATGAAATATATCTAAACGGTCATATTTTTAAAATAAATAATGTAATCAGGATAGTAATGACCTTTTATGTGTCACTAATGACAACCTCCAACCAAAATGGAAAATGGTTTGGGATGCTGCAGTTCAGTGACATTAGGGGAATTAAAACATTTGCTGCCCAATCATATTCAGGCCTAATGAGCTGTGAGGCCTACAGAGTTCAATGGGGCTTAATCCTAGTGAGCATGCATAAATTACAGCCTTATTGTTTTTAGTTGGCTACTTCAGGCAGGATACACATAATAATATAATATTGTTACATTTCATATATAAAAGCTGGGCAAAAAATAAAAAGCAAAACTTTAAAATCCATGCTTGCACAGAGTCTGTGCATTTAATCTATGTAAACATGCAATGAAATGAAGAACATGTCTTTGATCCCAAGATACCTGTATTACACTCCCACACAACTCATTTTGCCCAGAGAGAGCAGTAAAAACATAAACGCTACCCCAGCAGTTCTTTTCCAAGCGCATCTGTTAATTCACTCCATTTATAAAATACATATTGACAAAGACAACTGTACTGGGACCAGGGAGATTTGATTTGGTGTGAGAAAGTCAATTCAATGTGATTTTGTTAAAGGGCTCCTGCAGGCAAATAAAAAGAGTTTAGGTAATAAAGTACATAAAGAGATGTTTTATGAAGCAGTGCTTTCCAGTGGCAGCCATTCACTGCTACTTTAAAAGGGATAGAGTTCAGAAAGAACATTAGATAATGTTTCCTGTATTCTTCTGAGCTGAAACACTGAATGTTTCACATAAGGTCAATGACAGAAGACCAGTCCCAGTTTAGGTTTAGTTTGTCAGGAGAGAAGAGAAATATTTATCTTCTATCATGAATAGTATTGTTTTCAGGGTTATTCATAAAATATTACAACTTTGCATACCAATATATTTTATTTAAAAGCATAGATTGTTGTAAATTCCAATTCACATTGTCAAATGCAAGGGCAAGATAAACTGATATTGGATTTTAAATAGGGATGAAGCATGGGGGAAAGGGGGAAGGGAGGGAAAGACAGAAGGCAAGAAGGTTATATAGAGTCTTGTAAGACTATAAGTATTTTATCAATTGAGAAATGTAATGTATTATAAATCCATTGTGCTCGTTGACATATTCTAAGAATGGAATTTTTGGAAGAATGTAAATTCATTAATGTCTTATTAAATTATGTTGGTAAACACACACATATACACACAAACAACTCCACAAAAGTAGTTACTTTGACATTTGTAATGGAGTATCCTGAGAGGTAGAAAAGTTCTAGTATTACTTTATCCTTGTTTTGAATGATAATGTCCAACTTATGTCCATTAATTTTTTTTCCAAGCCTGTTTTGCCTCTTTTTTCTATGTAGAATCCAGTGAGGCATTGATGGCAGATGATGGCAAATATCAGTTTTGGGGAAGATTATGTGAAGGTGCATATAAATCTGTAAATGTGAACTTATTGAGACCTGGTGGTGTTGGTGAAAATGTACAGGCAATCGAGGTAGCTCACAAAAAGCTTATTTTTTTTTCCAATAAAATAGGTTAATCTGAAAAGATACACCCAGACTCTTCCTCATTTTTGGTTATTGTAGACTAACAAAGCTGTCCTCCTACAATCTCATTTAACATCAAAGTATATGGAGGTTAATGATGCAGAATAAAAATTATAGTTTTAAAACTTCACAAGCTTAGTAGGATGGATAAGAGATGGAGGGTTGGATGATCCAACTTAGATCAAAAGTATTTGGATATATAGAATCAGATGTGCTGCACCTTTTGTATTAACTCCTCTGTTCTTCTATTTATAAATCTCCCTGGAAAACAGTAACACTTAAAAAGAAAAGATTACTGTTGAAGACACATTCAAGGTTACACATTTCCTAGTCTATTTATGCCCTGGTTGTCTTTCAGTTATTGCCATTTAAAATATTTTCTTCACTACCGGTGTTTAAATCTCTCCCACACTTAATAATCAGCCTGGAGATTTGAGAACTTCTAAACACCTGTCTTCTTTGATGAGTATCTGCAATTTCACATGGAAAAAGTCATCTTCCATGTTCTGACATAAAACTCATGGAAGAATATCATTTGCATTCTCCACAATGCAGCAGGGAAAGAAATTATGATGCTTAAATGTTAATACTATTAATTTTATCACATTCATTCCAACCCCATCTCTGCTTGAGGATTCATAACTACATATTTTCTGCTCTCCATATACTGATAACATTATTATGCTTTGCCTGACTTGCAAAATGCAAATACATGTCTTATATCATTTCAAACTGGCCAAATAACATTTTGAAAACATGCATACAAAGAGGGGCATGTATAAATCTTTATAAAATAAAATGAATAATAAAAATGATAAGAATAATCAGAAGTAAAAGAGATATAATCTGTTGATATACTTAACCACTTTCCTGCATTTTCCTCAATCTAATTTTGAAGGCCTTCAAGTTACTCCACTTGGAAATAATACAGATTCCTTTGTATTGCTTTATAAAAGGACCATTAGACATAAGACATAAAGAATTAGTAACCTTCTCATTAACCTCTCAAAATGGAATCCATTCCAAACCAAGCTCTGAATACAACCAAGAGTCTTCCTAGTAAATTGTTATCCTTATCAAAAAATGACCCACATTAACATTTTCCTTGGGGTAATCAGAGTCTCTTTCTTTTTGTGTGTGTTTGTATATACACATGCAGAAAGTGACCAGTATTGTTTTTCTTAGCCATACATGGAAAATGAAGGAGAAGAAAATAAAAATAGAGTTTCTTTCCAAGAAACAAAAGTAACAAGCACATAAAATAACCATTGCCTGGAATGGACAACTGCTTGCTCTATTTGTTGTTGTTGCTGTTAAAGGCAATATGCTTTGTGTCGCTTTGTGTCACTTTGTGTACTTTACTTGCCTTTGTAAACAGCATTAAGTGTGTTAACAGAAATCACTGAGAAAGTAATCATCTTCTTTTAGAATACCGAGATTAATGAGACTGACCAAAGCCTCTTCGCTAGTTCCTTGGGATATCATTTTTGGGGGGATGACATCATGGGAGACATTCTAATATCGTGATATATGAATGACTTCTGAAGGCACTGAATTTAGTATGTGCTGCATAGCTTGGCAGAAATTCAAAGTCCTTCTGAGCACACACGATGTGTGCCAAACCATGGGTAATGCAGTTAATTTAGCTCCTGACCTCACAATTGCCTACAAAGACATGTATGCATTAAATATCCAGGAAAAAATGCTTTCCTTTGGCCACCAGACTTATTCCATATAAACATGTAGCCAATAATCAATGTGAAAAAAAATTAAATTAAAAGATGCTCCAGGCAAGCTTAAATTTGCATTGATAAATATCTCAGCATCTTAGGCAACATGGTAAGGGCCAATAGACTGTGGATAGCTTCCTTGGCTTCATACGTCCCTGACTTTAATTAAAAAATAATTAACCTTTTAAAGGGCACTGTGATTTTGATGAATATGTTTGGATCCAAATAGGCTCTCAGAAGCATTTGAGGGAAATAAAAACAATAGCCAATGTTTTCTTTGGAACTACTTATGTACATCTGCCTCTCAACACAGACAAGATAAACAGTAATGGCAACAAGTATCCTGAAGAGCAAGAACCAAGGGTGGAGAGTTTTCTCTTTAGTTTGCCTTCTGGCAAATAGGTGTTCTACGATTGGCAATGGGCCATCTGGCAGCCCTTTTATATCTAGGCAAACCATTCCCCCATGAATCTATTTTTGTTTGAACACCCAGAATGCACTCTATAAAAAACCAATTGGCCCCATTGGCCCCCAAGGATTTCTGACTTGATATCTGAACAGTCACAATACATGTTTTAATCAGAAATAACACAACAGCAGAATAACAGAGTTGGAAGGGACCTTGGAGGTCTTCTAGTCCAACCCCCTGCTCAAACAGGAAGCCCTATACCATTTCAGAAAAATCCCATCTTACAAAATTCCAGTGTTGGTGCATTCACAACTTCTGTGGGCAAGTTGTTCCACTGATTAATCATTCTAATTGTCAGGAAACTTCCTTAATTCTAGGTTGCTTCTCTCCTTAATTATTTTCCATCCATTGCTTCTTTTCCTGTCTTCAGATGTTTGGAGAATGTGTTGACCCATTCTTCTTTGTGGAAGCCCCTTAGATATTGGCATACTGCTATCATGTCATCCCTAGTCCTTCTTTTCATTAAATTAGATATACCCAATTCCTGCAACAATTTTTCATACATTTTCTGAAGCAATGTAATATATTTGTAAGAATCAAAATAGGTGCCAGTTCCTAGTTAACCTGATTGACCTGAAAAACTAGGCAGGTATTGATAGGAGATGGCTAGGTAAGCCAAGAGCTATAGACTAGACTGGGAAAAATATTTTGGAAGAAGTCCAGGGCAGTCATCTCCATTTAACTGATTAAAAAACTCCCTATAAAAGCATGCCTGTGTGATTAGTAAGTTCCTTATATACTTTTATAATTCTAGGACTGGATAAACTGGACCAGCTCATTTTTTTTAGCATGGGATAACTGCATGTTCTTTGCTCTTCAACTAGTCTCATTCCACTAGCAGGTCAGGTCTACCATTTAAAATGAAGTCACCTATTGATTACATAGCAAAAGTACTTGGCTCAGTATGGATTCCAACACTCATAAAATTGGGCCTTGTCACATATTCATTGATGGTAAAATTATTTAGATAACAAATGTAGATAAGTAGTGGAATTTTTGGTTAACTGATTAAACACCATAATAGTGAAACAGACTGCTTCCTTAGATAAATTCTATTTCTCATTCTGAAAGTGAATAGGAAGCCCAATTCATGCTTAAAGTCAGGCCTGCATTTCTTATTAAAGGCTGCCACTATATGACTGAATATCTGTGAAATGCTCCTTACCTGTGAATATACGTGTAGAATAGTTACCCCAACATTGATATTCTGGCTCCACTGTATGCCTCTGACATCCACAACAAGCACATGATGCATTCAGAAGAAATGAAAGATACTTGTCCACACAGTATTGGAAACGTGGAGTATTGTACTGATTCCCATTGTAACATATCTAATTTTTTAAAAAAAGATATAGGTTAAAGTATAAAGCGTTTCCTGATATAACAATATCAACATAAGATACATAAACCCACAAATCCATTAAAACAGAATTCTTATTCAACATTGATGCTGTTATGTACTTTAGGTAGACATGAAATGTCTACAAGAAAACAGCCAAGTTCAGAGAGCAGCGGGTACCCCTGAATTCTTGCTGTTTAGCAAAAATCTAACAAGGGAAACTGATCAAGTCATCAGTAAAATGTACAGATCATTTACTTAGTTATAAAATCAAATTGAATTTATCAAAAATTACAATAAATCTTGGATAGAGCACTATGAATAAACTTATGGCTATGAAGCATAATCTCAGAAATACATCAATGATAAATTTAAATCTGTGGGCTTGCGGCTATTTCAGGAAGATTTTTTTCCAAAGTTCAGCAGAGAATGTGAATTTTCTTATAGTCACAAACAGCAGCAACCATACAAGCCCAAGTTTTATAGAATAAAGGAAGGAAGGAAGGAAGGAAGGAAGGAAGGAAGGAAGGAAGGAAGGAAGGAAGGAAGGAAGGAAGGAAGGAAACGAAACTGGATTATTGGAATGCCAAGAAGGACCACTTTGCTCTCTTGTGAGTCCTGAATGTGACTGCCAGGTGCATCATGTGGAGGTAGAGACATGCAAGGCTATTTGGAAGATGTAACAATCTGAAAGACAGTTTGATCAGATATATGTCTACCCCACATGAACATTCAAATTTGGACCACTTGAGATTGCTCTGCCATTTCACTAGGAAATATATATTATACATTATATAATATAAATATCTATGTAATGCATTGGCTCTTGAATTGGCTCTTGAGCAGATTTTTATAAATATGAAACTTCTCCCAGCAGAGTATTAAGCTTTTGGTGCAATGACAAAATCATTACACTATTCTTTCCCAGTCTTCGTACATCAAAAAAAAGACATCTGAACAATCTATCTCCCCAAAAAGTAAGGATTACCCCACAGCATATTCACTCTTATTGCTTCCTATGGTAATATTATTTTTTCTTCGTGTGATATATATAACTTTTTGATCATTTTAGGCAAAGTTATTTCAAATCTATAGTGTAAAATAAAGCAATTTGAAAAAAAAAACATAACAATGATAAGAAAATGATTGTCATAAATACTGAGGACCCTTCGGAAGATATTTACAAAAGAGTGCAGTAATAAGAAGTCTTCTCTAAAGAGAACACTTTCCAGAAATGCAAAATCATATTTGTAAGCTTCTAAATTAGTTATCTACTAGCTTTGACTAAGCCAGATATATACACAGTATTTATAAATACTTATTAATGAATTTTGATTAATTTTCTTCATCTTGTATATTTCTAAATGTTCTTAATTTTGTTAATTTCATAAAAATATTCTTACTGTGGGTAGTTTTACAGGTAGCCCTCATTTAAGAACTGCCTTGTTTAGTGACTGTTTGCAGTTATACAGTGGCATAAAGGAACTATATGACAAATCCTTGCATTTACAACCTTCATAGACCTTCATAAAGCAAAGTAAAATCCTAAATTCTATGGAGCCAACTTTCCTAACTTGAATAAAAAATTGGCAAGCTGCTAAAAACACTAGGGCCATTGGCATTTTGCTTTTGATTAAATTACTGGATATCTTCAAACCAAGTTGTGGACTATAAATGGGAGAGAGGCTACATTTCCAGATCGCTCTTCAAATGCAGCTGACAATTGACTTACAGAGATATATTTGTTCCTCACCTTTGGAGAACCAAATTGGTCACTATATATGAGATATAACATGATTTCATTGAGGGCCTCATCAGGGTTGTGTTTGACCTTGGGGGATCAGGGTGGGCATGGCCAGGGTGGGTGTGGCCAGCTTAACATCATGTGTGTTGGGGGAGCTTGTGGTGGACCACGCACTCTGCCAGCAAAAATGGTGCTGCCCTTATAAACTCCATTTTTAGCTGGGACAATCTCCTGCAACCCTCTGACAGTGAAAACATAGCTCGGGATGGCTGCTGTGGCCCTCCTGAGCTCTCTTTTCACTGGCAGAAGCACCACAGGCCAGTCCTTCATTGTTTCCAGGGCAACCCACAGGCCAGATCTAAGCACCCGTGGGTCTTGAGTTTGACAACCCTGGCTTAGATGATGTAACAGACTGATATACTCTAAATCATCAGAGTTCTTTAAGATGTAGATAATCTGGCAAAAAGAGGAAGTACCTATGTTGCTCTTCCAGTATGACTTCTGAATAGTTCTATTTATTTTATTTATTTGTCAAGTGATTATAAGATAACAGGTATAAGTATAAACATAGCTATGAATACATGAAGTGGATACATATAAGAAAAATAAAAAGAAACAATAGGACAGGGACGGTAGGCACATTGGTGCGCCTATGCACCAACATATTATCTCTGATGTATTACAGAAGGGAGACCAAGAACAGAAAAGAGAAATATTGTGTGATTCTCTCTTCAGTTTTATTACGTTTCCTCACACTGTCCCATGTATTTCTATTTTGATATTCACTTGATTATTTATTTAAGTCCTGTTCCAGAGGAGTCCAGAGAACAAATCCTTAAGTTCAGTCTTCTGCATCTCTACCTCACATAACAGGCATCAGCTCATAAGTTTAATGAAAGGCTACAGTAAAATAAAATATTTATCTAAATACTGACAGATGAGAGTGCAACATTATTAGTGGAAATCTACTACCCAGTTCATAGACAAGGGTACTGTTATTCTTTTAGGCACTAATGCTACTCATGTGATTAGTCCCACTGAGTTCTTCTGAGCATATCAGTAATACTGTGACATTCATTTTTCTTGCTGCAATTACTTTTAAACAAGTGAGAAGCTAAGAATTGGAGTGAACAGAAGATAAAGAAAATTACAGAAATTCACACAGGTTATGAAGCCAACCTTTAAAAGTGGTTAGTCATTAAATGAGAACAATTCATACACTTTATTGTTTTCTTTATACATGGGTACCAAATTAATGTTTAATAAATAAATTAAAAGGCAAAAGTATTGCTTTAAAAATAAGAGATGGATCTATAACACATCACACTTGCTAATTTTGATAAATTGTGATTCAGAGCCATACCTTAACATTTGGGAAATTCTCTACTCAGTACAAAGGCAATAATTTCCCACATTCTTTCTAACATGGAGATGTCTTCCAGGGGAAGTGGGTGCAAGTGGAAAAATGATAAAAGCAGCATTGCATTGCCACAGTGCAAGCTTTGTCCTTTTGCATGTGTATCTCATCCACAAAAGTGGATGGTTTTAGGAAATTATTTCACCAGGTTGATGAAAATCACTCATTTAATTTGGTTAGCAGAAACAGTCCAGTGTATTTTCTGTTTTCTGCATTCAGACAAAAGGAATCCTTCCATGCTCAGAAAACATAACCTCGAGCCAAACCACAGCTTTTGAATACTTTTGAATGCAGACTGCATTTGCAACTTTTCAATGAGCCTAAATCTGTTTTGCCCTTGAATGGTTAAGTTAGACATAAAACATACTTCTCCAATGAAATTTGGGAATCATTTTGCCAGACCTCCTTTGACACAGATAAATTGCAAAGCAGCAAATAAACTTTTCAAATGGCAAAACTGATTTTTTAAAACCTGTTAGTAACAAAACCAGCAGGAAAACATGAGTTTGCAGTCTAGAGGGCTTCAGAACCCTGGCACAAGGGTTATTGCCATAACAAGCATACGGCTGTAAAATTCAGATGAGCACTAGATGGCAGCAAAGAGATACAGAAAACATTTTAATGTCATTTAGTGGATTTTTTTACAGCCCAGTTATGCTTATTGCCATCCTATATCATGTATATGTGTATGCCATGACTACATATGCTTTCTGACTATAAAGTATGTAATCCACACAGTCAACTATTTTTCTATTGACCAACTGGCTAGTGTAGAATGCTTGGTAGGTTTCTTGCTTCTTTTCCTATTTTCTGTCAATCCTCATAGTTACAATCATTGGTTTCTCATTTAGTATTAGAAGGGAAATTAAAACAGTTCTTTAATCAGTATTACTTTTAGATTTATGCATGCATTTTGATGATGCTTATTTGTTTTGCATAGTTTGCATTTTTGTACTGAAAGGTGCTTTGATCCTCCAGGTGGAAATATGGGATTATTATTCCTATTAAGAGGAGGAACAAGATAACTAACTGAAGCAATAGCAACAGTAGTAATAGTATTACTATTCAGTGGTGAGAAATTAGGGTTCAGGAAAGGACCAAGGCTTCAATTTATACTTGTCTTTGAACAAATGTCAAAAGTGCTTTAAATTTTCAAATCCTTCTGAGCTATCTCTTTCCCAATAAAACTTCTTGCCATGAACTCAGTGATTTTTCTGAGGTAAGATTCCATCCATATTATTTGCCCATTATGTACCTCTTAAACAGCTTACAATTTACTTATACTCAGCATACCCTTGAAACTATGGGATCTAGCCAGCCTCCCATTTGTATCTTTGAACTGTTATATAGCTCCCCAACATCCTTTGCAATAGGCTGTAAATTACAAAATAGCATTTTTGGCAGCATTTTAGGACAGATACTATTTGTATTGGTATGAAGCCAGAGGATATGCATTATCAGCCCATAAAACAAAATGTATTTAAGAACTATCAGGATTATGTCATATCCCCCCCCCCAAAAGCCAACTACTGAAATTGGTAATGATCATCATCATCTCATCTCTTATATTTAAGTGTATACCAGCCAGCCAGGCTTCTTATTAGGCCAGTACTATCTCATCATCTTTTATTTAGGGATAGCAATTTAGGATGGTGTAATCAGACATATATATCTGCTTTCCTAAGCCATCCAATTAAAAATACTGCTTTTTCCTAATTATTTTCTATGTTTTCATCAGCATCAGTACAGTTTGTATAATTTGATTTCAAAATAAGACATAATAAGAGAAAAAGGTCTCCCTTATTTGAGTCTACAAATGAAAAGGTTTGTCATGATTCTGCAAAACATTTGTAGCATCTGATCCCAATCAGACCAACTTGCCTATTAGTTAAAATAGTTGTTAGTAGTTTGTATGTAAGAGAATTAGAATCAAATTAATTCTGTCCAACAATCTGCCTTTCAATAGAAACAATAGATGCTTTGTGCAAAGATCATAATGGCATAATGGAAGACAAAGTTTCTGGTTAATACACTTGGGAGGGGTTAATATCAAGAGAGAAATTTTCAAGGAGACTTACTGTTACCACTACTGTTTCTCATTGTATTGATTCTTATGTTAACAATACTGAACTAGTCAGACCACAGACAGCAAACATAAAAAACCAAGAACAAAGGCATACAAAGCGAGAATTGAGAAGACAGGTAGAGACAGCAAATACAACCTCTACAAAGAAACTGTGGACCACCTATTAGCTGCTGCAAGAAGATTACATAAGACTGACTAGGAACAATGGAGTGACAAAGTAGCAACAATGATGCATTGGAATATCTGTAAGAAATACTATTTGGAAGGAAAAACTTCTGGGTCTACAAAATAGACTATAGTATTAAATAGTAATAAAAAGTGAAGAAATGAAATGAAATTGCTCAGGAACTTTAGAATTCAAACAGATAAACATCTAATACATAACACTCCAGACTTAATAATCATTGATAACAAAGACAAAAAAAAATCCCAAATCCAAATTCAACTGATGATTTTTAAATAATTAAAGATGGTGTTTTGCCTGGCTGCTAAGTCCTGAGTGTGTGCAGAGAGACATTCCTTGGTTATTTTAATAATTATGATGTAAGATTTTTTTCTGTGGTACTAATATTTAATTTTTATATTACTGTAATTGTTTTATTTTTTTAATAAATAAAACAATTTTGTTCATGATCCAGGGTCACTGGTTAAAATGGGCAGCCATTTTAAAATAGGCATATACATTGAATACATACAATTCAGCTTTTTAAAATTTACTGTTATGTTTCCTTTGCAAAGGAAAATAATGAACAATCCAAGGATCAATTAATATGATTTATTTTTGAAATAGCATCCTGTTCAAATGGCTCATCCTAGAGGGAATGTTAATATTATGGCAGGATAAAAAATTTAAAATAGACAGTATAGAAAAAGCGAGGGAGTTCTTTGAACTGCATGTGGTATCAGGAGAAGACCAGA